>JAQQZS010000008.1:4216775-4229090 GCA_030068045.1 Platyallabes tihoni | reverse complement strand
GATAGGGTTAGATGGAGGCAGATGATTCGCTGTGGCGACCCCTGAAAGGGAACAGCCGAAAGACAAAGAAGAAGATGGATCCCCAGTATGTGTGTATGCTGTTTTTCCTTTTTCCATTTTTCTTCTGGTTGGGTCTTAAACAAGCCAAATAGATTTTCCCCCCTCATGTGACCTCACTGATCAAGACTCTAATCAGCTCCACCCAGCTCTGCCATCTCTCTGGGCAGCATTATTAAGGGCTACAAAAGACAAGATTAGTCAGCTAAGAAAGGCTAGGTTACACATTAGCCATTAATGGATAACTGCTAATAACTAAATACTGTAAGCCTTCTTAAGCTCTTAGCTGTGCTTAAACCTTTATACCGCACAAGGTGGACAGGTTACCAATCCACTGCAGGGCACAAACACATACACACGCTCATTCACACACTACAGGCAATTTAGGAATGCCAATTAGCCTAATCTGCATGTCTTTGAACTGTGGGAGGAAACCAGAGTACTCAGAGGAAACCCACCAAGCACAGGGAGAACGTGCATGAACAAATCATACACAGCCGCCAAGGTGGGAATCAAACGACAGTGCTAATCACTAAGCCACCATGCACTGTCGTCATATATTGACACTCTTATATGCACACAATAGATCATCTTGCTAACCAAAACCATTTCCCCCATACAGAAATGTATGGGGGAAAAAGCCTGAATGATGGATCTGTGTTGGAACAATAACCTGGAACGATAACAATAATAGCCATATTTTGGAAAACAGCATTATAGTAGTACTTTAAATTGTATTTGCAGAGTATTTGCAAGGGCTTGTTGGTCATCTCACATTCTAATTACCCGGTTTGTTTGTTAAACAGGTATGCAGATAAGGGGTACTTGATGTTCCGGGACCATCTGCCTGTCAGGAGAGTTGTAGTCGGTGACACAATCCGCCCCGGCTCAGAGGCTCAGTTCAGCCTCGGACCACTCCGTTGTTCTGGAGACAGTGAGTAACAATTGGTGTATAATTATGTTTTATGTTTCTTACCAGAATCTTTCAAATGGCTTTGCTGGAATTTCAGTGCTCGTGTCTTGCTCTTACAGGGAGCATCTGGAATACGGTAGCCATTACCAAGCCCACTTATATGACATTCCCCACCTTTAAACCTGGCACCAGTGCTGACATTACCTTCCACTTTAGGACCTATCGCACCAACGGGGTTTTCCTGGAAAACTCTGATGACCATTTGCGCAACTTCATCAGGGTTGAGCTAAACTGTGAGGTTTAAAATATGAAAATTTTTAAAAATAATTATGAAAATAATTATAAGATATAAAAATGCATATCTGTAGGAGGTTCATATCCAAGAGTACTAAACATAGCACAGATTCACAGCTCTTAATCTTCATCTCTTATTCTTTTTCTTTCAGCCACTACCGAGGTGGTGTTCATCTTCATGGTAGGTGACGGGATTAGGAATGTGACCCTGCGCACCACCAAACCTCTCAACGATAATGAGTGGCACTACGTGGAGGCTGAGATTAATGTCAAAATGGCACGGCTCAAAGTGGACTTCTATCCTCCGGCTATTCACAAGTTCCCTGGCCAAACCTACATCACTATGCAGTTCACTCAACCCCTGCTCGTAGGTACGAATGCACGTTATTTAGTTGTACTGCAGACGTGGTCAGGATATTTCAAATGGTTTCCAGGCATTTAGTCTCCGAAGACTTATTTTGATTTATGCAATGTTTGCAGGTGCTGCAAATCACACTCTCAGGCCCTTCTTGGGTTGCATGCGTGGCCTGAGAATGAACGGTGTCCCTGTGGATCTGGAGGGGAAGGTAGACGAGCGAACTGGGATTCGGAGGAACTGCACTGGAGCGTGTCTTAATGCCTCCATCCCCTGCAGAAACGGAGGGCAGTGCATCGACGGCTACGCCTCGTACTCCTGCGACTGCAACAACACAGCCTTCGATGGATACTACTGCCAATTAGGTGAGTCCTTCACTTTTTTCCACAGCTTGTCATCACAGAGGAACCCATCTAAGAACAAACTCACTTGTTTAACTCTTGTCTGGTCTCAGATATAGGAGCATTCTTTGACGTGGGTGCTTGGCTGCGCTACGACATCCGTACAGAGCCCATTTCTGAGGATGCCTGGTGGGCAAACTTCTGGATTGAGCCGCACTGGCACAACTTCACACTGGGCTACAACACCACCACAGATGACATCGAGTTCAGTTTCAGCACTCAGCAGACTCCGGCCGTGCTGCTCTACATCAGCTCCTTCCACAAAGACTACATCGCTGTACTGCTCAAGAAAGATGGTACACACTCTCCTATCGAAATTCAAAAAACTATGACCAAAATAATATTGACAGACAGGACTACACCATCGGGGTCTGGGTTTGAGTCCCGTTTCGGGGTCTGTGTCCATGGAGTTTGCATGTTCTCCCTCTGCTTGGAGGTTTTCCTTCAGGGCCTCAGGGTAGTCTATATTAAGCTAATTGGCGTTTCCAAATTGCCTGTAATGTGTGAATGCATGGTGCGTCCCACCACGGTTGTAAAATGGAAATAAATTCAATAGTCACCATTGGCCTCCACGGTCCCGAGTTGGACTACAGAGGTTGCTAGATGGAAGGATGGACAGAACTAATTCAGGCTTGAAATCATACCATCCAACAAGCTCTTAAAATTATTTAACCAATTATCATTTTGATGGGTAATAAATAATGTCTAATGATAATGTAATTTCTTGTCCAGGTACCCTCTCTCTGCGGTATCGTCTGGGTTTGTTAACGCACAAATTTCAGTTGACCACCAGAAACCTGGCTGACGGCTTCCCTCACTTTGTCAACATCACCAGGCACAACTACACCGTATGGACCCAGGTATGATTTATAGTGCATCGCAAATATTTAAAAAATGTGTCAGTTTAAAGTAGGTCTGTAGCATCCGTATACGTGTATGATAAAATGTAGGTGTGTTTCAGGTGGATTACATGGAACCATGGGTGGAGAGATTAACTCTCGGGGAGATTCCCAGATTTGACTCACCTAAGAGTATATTTCTTGGACGTGTTATGGGTAAGATAACGATTGTTTGTCATATTGTGTACTTTAAAAGCATTAACACATTTAATCATTAAAGGTGCAATATGGAAAGTGAGAGAACTCTTGAGTAGAAAGTTGTTCTTGCAATAATTATCTCTTAGGACACCAGAGCAACGTCTGGAATTTGCTCACTCAATTTTCAGTGCCAAAGGCACATACTAGTTAAAAGTTGGCATATCGCTGCTTTAAAGCCTTTTTCTGTTGACTCACAATTAACTGATTGTGTTTCATTAAAATGTGTGGTGTGATTTACACTCCTAATGATGATTCTTTCTGCTGATTTTTTGATCAGAGGTTGGCGATATCGACTATGACATTCAGAGACACAACAGTCCGGGTTTGGTAGGATGCATATCAGGGGTCCGCTATAACATCTTTGCACCACTTAAGGCGTATTTCCGACCCAACGTCACCAATCCACCTGTCACCACCCAGGGCTATGTGGTGGAGTCGAACTGTGGTGCGTTCCCTCCTGTCTTAGGCTACGTACCTTGGGAGGACGACCCCTGGTTCACTGGATTGTGTAAGATTATAAATACTGTATTCATTATACATACTGTAATGAACATCCATTTGAATTTTTTATTTTTTTTTACTTTTTGTACATTTTTACAATTTAAATTTCCTTTTTGTGTTCAGCAAATTTCCACAAGAATCACAATTGCTAAGTAAGCAGGATATGAATATATATATATATATATATATATACCTTTATTTTTGTTTTCTTTCAGTTTTCTATTATATTCATGATGACGTGACTCCACCCTGGATGACGTGTAAGTGTTCACAAGTTCCAGAATGTTTACTGTTTATACTACAGTATATGTACAGTATGGTTGATGAAATGTCTCTGCCCTTTTTGATATAGCACTTGATACATATGTTCATAATTCACCCAGTCATATTATCTGTTAAAAAATCTGTTTGGATTTTTTCTTTCTCATTCTAGTTTCTCGTTCTCATTTCCTGAAATTGCAAAGATGCCAGTAATGAGAAAGACATCAAATACAAAAAAATAGTTTCCCTCGCTGTTCTCATCAGTGTGTGAAATTTACATGCATATTTATAAAATAAATTCTTCAATGGAATTTTGATGCACAGTCAGGACCAAAAGTAATCGGACAATAACAAACGGTATTTTTGCTTCTGTACACCATCATCAATCATAGCTTTTAAAAGAAGTAATTAATATATATTTAAGGAGACTTTTAGCTTTAACTTGTAGGGTTTTAAAAATTTGACAACTGACAACTGACTGATAATCAGCTTGATGGCCAGTGGTGGCATTTCATGACAAATTAAGGAGACTAAAGGTATTGATTCCAAGTGTTGCATTTGGTAGTGGTTCAGGTGAACTTACATATGCAGACCAAATAGGTGTTCATGCAGGTGAAGAATTCTGTGCCTCTTCACTCTTCCTCCAGACTCTCGGAATTTCCAAATGAAATGCAAAATTGACTTTCGTCTAAAAAAAATTTGGAACACTGAGCAATGGTCCAGTTTTTCTTCTGAGGTTGTCTCTGGTTCAGGAATGGCTTCATACCAAAAATGCAACAGTTTTAGCCCATTTCCTGAAGATGCATGTGTGGTGGCTTTTAATGCTGACTCCAGCCTCGCTCTACTCCTTGTGAAGCTCTCCCAAGTTCTTGAATCGGCTTTGCTTGACAATCTTCTTAAGTTGTTGCTGTTGCTTGTGCACCTTTTCATGCCACACTTTTGGTTTCTAATCAACATTTCGTTGAAAAGGCTTTGATACAGGACTCTGCGAGCAGCCACACCTTTTAGCGATTATCTTCAGTGGCTTATTTTTTTTGTGGAGGGTGTCGATGATCATCTTGTGGACAACTGTCAAGTCATCAGTCTTCTCCATGATTGTGTACCGAACTAGACTGAGACATACATGGTATTTATACTGTATGAATGCTAGTTTACTCAAACTCAAAATTAAATATTTTTATATTTTGACATACTTGATTTTTGACAAAGGCTTGTTTCTAATTGTTCGAGATGCACCTGTAAATACAGAAAGTTACTCAAGATGCAAACTGGATGCATTTGGAACCAATCAAGAACAGATAGACTATAGTTTATTGAAAAACCTCAAAATGCCTGATCATTCCTGATATACTGTTAGATAACTTCAAAATACATCACTTCTTCATCATCATCATTATCATAATCATCATTATCAAACCTAGTGGAGCCAGCGATACTGCATAAGCATGTATGGCTGCCAATATTACTGGCTCACTGGAGTTTATTGATGATGTGACTGCGGCTAAAAGTAGCAGGATCAATTCTGAAGTGGATCGAGCTCGACTTCCTGCTCAAATTCATTCAAATGCTGCAAAACGTACAGCATACTGCAAAACTAAAGGTAAAAAGAACTCAAACAAGCAGAAACCGAAAGTAGCTGCAGTAAAGCAAAGGCAAAGCAGCTCAAGGGAGGAAAAGGAACATTTGGTGATGTCCACAGGGTCCAAACCCTAAGCAGTCTTTTAATGCAAACGATTCATATCCAAGTAATAAAATAGTCCTAATATCTAATATTATTTTAGTATTTTTATATATTTAGTAAAAATATTATATTTATTGTATTATTTTATTTTAGTTTGTTGAATTACTTTTGTAACTGTGACAATGGGTCGCCACAGCTGACCATCCGATCCGCACACAAATGTTGCTCAGGTTTTTTTTTGCCGGACGCCCTTCCTGACCAAACCCTTTCATTTTTAAAAATGATCTTTTTGGGAATTTCTTTTTTCAGATTTTTGCCATTAGTACACTCCCCCATCAAGGCTACTACTACCAGTCAAGGAGGGCCGAAGACTATCACATGTTTCCTTCAAATCACGTGACGCTAACCGATCACATCTTTTTGAACTGCTCACTCATGCACCATTGGGAGCAGCGTAACACACTCGGAGGACAGCACTATCTGCTCCTTTGCTTTCACGAGCTCAAAGACAACCATGATTGGCTTAGATTGATGTAAAAGCACTAAGTGCCCACCCCACCCCTCTGACAGAGCTCGGCCAATCAGCTCTCTATTGGCTTCCCCGTCTGTGGGAGGCTACCGGGGAATCAAACTCGCAATCTCAGGATGATAGGGCAAGCATTTACCACTTGGGGGCCTCTAACCCTCTCATTTTTCTAACCGAGCTTGGGATTAGCACTGCATGCAGTGGCTGGTTACTGTGACAACCCACCTATGGCGGGACTCAAACCCTGATCCTAAGATCCCCAAATCAACAACCTGGTATTTTTGTTAAAATTCTTGAATTAAAATGAAAGTGTACACATCAACCACATTAGGATTGCTCCCTGCCTCACCAAGCATTGCCTGTGGTGGAAAATTTACTGATCCTGGAGACTCCTTACTTAAATGTTAAATAAAGGCCTCCCCAAAGAGAAAGACACCATATCGTATCATACACCATATGATTTTTTACAGTCTATTATTAGTCTCAGAACATCTGAAGGGTCTGGCATACAAGTTCCTATAAATTTTTAACTATAGAAACCGTAACTGTTTAAATAATTGATGTTTGTGTCTCCGCAGTGATCGTCACCATGTCTCTGATGCTGCTCTTCCTCATGCTGTACGGCATGTACATTTACTTGTACAGATATAAAGGCAGCTATCACACGAACGAGCCAAAGAACTTGGAGTCGCCCAGTTCTGCTCGGCCTCTCACCGAAACACTGCGCAAGGAGAAGAAGAACATGCCGGAAATCCAGGAGGAGGCAACGGGTGAATAACGTCTAGAGAGAAACAGGGTTTGTGGGGCATGGGGTTGGGAAAAGGGGTGGGACACATAAGGTAAGCGAATTGTAAGGAAACAGGGAACGATGACTTGGAAGGATAAAACGGGTTATGTTATGATAATAGAACATGCCTATATTTTTTAATTTAGTTTGTGCATTTGTTTATTTTTTTCTGCCCCTGCTGTTAGTGGTATAATCTGGTGCTTTTTGGCTAAACATTTGCCGGGTTCAGGCTTGCTGTGTCCCACAATGCAATGCTGGCTGATGTTCGTGCCTCAGGAATCTGAAACCTTTGGAAAAAAAACAACCAAACAACAGGCTTGTGTGTGTGTGTCAAAGGTGTTTGGGTTATACAGGATTGAGGTAATCTATTTTTTTCTTTAAAAAAAAAAAGAAAAAAAAAGATGATAGGGTCCCAAAAGTGGACAATACAGAAGAACAACAACAACAACAACAAAAATGGAATTTTACTAATGTACAGTACATGTTTACAAAAAAAAAAAAGTATCTATTTCTGGTAACCTACATATAGTTGTGTGCAAAAATTTTGGCACCTCAACAATGGTTCATATTAGCATCAGAGTGTGAATGAAAAGAATGTAAAAACAACCTCTGCAGCATAACCCTTTCTACAAACCCTGAATACATAGCTACTTAAATTTGCTACAGTACATTATATTTGAGTTTAATTGTGTTATTTGATGAATGCTTTTAATGGCAAGCTAGTAGTTTATTCTTAGTTAGAATAAATAAATGTGTGAAGACCATTTGAAAAGCATATCTTTAATTCAATTCAATTAAATTTTATTTGTATAGCGCTTTTAACAATTGTCATTGTCGCAAAGCAGCTTTACACAAATCAAAATAATTATTTAAGTGAACTTAATTCTTTAAGTAGTTACTGTAAATTATGCTTTGGATCATTGCTTTGGATCATTGTGGTTTGTAGAATATATATATATATATATATATATATAAAAACCATTCTGCAAAATGCACCACTTTTCCTGAGTCAGCTAAAACTTCTTTCCTGTCCATCCTTCCTTCATATTTTCGACAGTGAAATGCGCTTTGTTATTCGTAATAACCTTTCTCTGCTTTCTCCGGCGTCAAGTTAACTACTTGAAAGTTCCCACGATTCACATGTTTAGAGTGACTTTAACACACCTAGGGATTGTTACTATTACAGTTCTTTACAGATTACCAATTATTAAGTAGCTGTCAACTATAATTTGCAGAAATGTGGTATTTTTTATTTTTATACGCTGTAAAGGTTGTGATTACGTCCCTTTCCGCTTTAAAAGTCAAAGGTTGTAATTTGACCCTGAATACAACTGTTTTGCTTTCAGTGGACATATATTTCAAACATTTCACGAAGGCTAATGGGTTAGAAATCTATATTTGTTATATTACTGCCTTCATCGATAATTAGTGCTTGCATATACAGCAGGATCGATTAAACCCTCTTTGAGCTTTGTTCAGTGTGCTTAGCACTTATGATCTCTTAATTGATCTCTGTAAATTATAGAGAGAATAAAAAAGAAAATAGTTATATAGCGTAAATACACATTCCCATACCAGCCACAGAATAATAGCAGGTTTTTTTCCTAATATGGAGAAGAGCCATAGTGAGCTTGGTCATGCCCATATTAAGGCTAAACATCATCTCGTATGTCTTCCCAATTTGACAAAAGTAAAACTAAATGTTAACTTTTACGAATCCTGCCCTGTGAAACGAGTATGGGAAAACTGTTATGTGTTTTTATCTTGACTCAGGGTTGAAAGGTTCCTCTCACTGTTTCTACTCAAACATTTCATATAGTCAAGTCTAAAAGTTTCATTCCATTATTCCTTATAATCCAGCAATGAACATGAACAATTCCTGTTTTTCAACAATATTAATACTTTTTATATTACATTTAGAACTAAATTTTGACTGTCAGAGAAATCATACACACTGCAAACAAATCTAGAATTTTAGCATGTTAGATATTCTTGAATTTAGCCAAACCTATCTATAATTTATTACATTTCAACAAACCAAATTTAAGAATATTTCTAGTTATATGTTACTAAAATTGTAAACGAATGTTTATTGTTCTAGTAAGTGATAATTTATCTTTTTAAAAAAAAAAATTAAAAAAAAAAAAAAAAAGAAAAGTTATCTGCCAATAGAATTGAAAACATGTTTTGCTTAAAATTTTTAGTAAAAATTTGATTAGAAATAAGCTTAATAATCTCATATTTTGGTTCGTTGTAATCTTATTTTAAGAAAGTGTAGATAAATGTAACTAATCAAGATATTTTCACTTGCTTACCTTTTATCATGCATTTACATTGCAAAAAGTTTGTACCCCCCTTATTGTTACCGAGTGAGCCCTCTTACTGGTGATTCCTTTCATGAATGGTTCAGAAATAGCACAAACTTCTTTCATGGCTGCCGATATAGAAAATGAAGCAAACGTCTCACTAATTACACAATCCTGCATCGTTAAACTTATTGAATTTACAGTTTGGGCTTCAGATGTAACGTCGCTTCTCACTTCTAATCATTCTGTTTCTTTTAAAAAAAAAACATATCTGGCAAAAATTAAACTAAGTGTTGATATATATTTGAATGACTTTTGGACTTGACTACAAACACATAAGCCGTGATTTTACTAAAGATGATTTTTTCTAAAGCAACCTTTCCGAGTCTCAAGGCACGAGTGGAAGCTCTGAGAGGAATTTCTTATGATTAGTCACTGATGTTTTTCGTGCGAGTTTGTGTGTTCGGATCTGAGATCAAGCTGGAATCTGATATGCATACATGGTCAAGCAATTATTATATAAAAAAAAAAGCCTACCTAAGCATACACACACATACACACAGATGCACACACAACTTTGTCAAGTTATCAGGATGGTTTCAAGTCGAAGTACCATTTCCTCTCTCTCGCAAAGCTCACAAAGTTATAATGTTTATTTAAATTCATGTTGTGTATCATATCTTCGATCATATTGGTCATTTCCTTTTATCTTCTTTATCTTTTCCACTAAATATGTAAATGAATGTAAGTGATGGTCTTTTTAGGGTTCAGCCTGATTAAAAATGGGTTTAAAGGAAAACTCCACCCAAACTCCCACTTAACAAATAATGAGTATTTGAATATAATCTTTAAAAAGTTAAAATGCATTTCACGGTGGAGTTGTCCTTTAATCTTTGCGGTAGTATTTTGGCTTTTTGCACTGAATTTGTTGTGAATGTCGTACAATAGAAAATGGAAATGCTGCTACAATCCAGAACAAGAAATAATGAATATAAATAATTTCCCAAGCGAATAATTTGCCGATGTGACGTGCTTTAACATAAAAGTATTATAATTTATGGTAAAAATTTGGTATTCTCTAACATTTAAGACTGTTTGTAATGGACACACTAAGATCAGCACCAAAAAAGCTTTTATTAATAGAGTTTAATAATATTAAGTCCAACATTTTAGCTTCAAGTATGTTCAAAGTACAGTATGTTCACTAGTTTACCTTCAGTCGATAACTGAATAAGAATGCACAAACCATGTGGGAAAAAAATTAAGTAAAATGTTGTGGTGGTATAGTAGCTTGGTGATTAAGCCATTGGCCCTCTGATACAATGGTTATGAGTTCTAGTGTTAACACTAGAAGTGCCGAGCAGCGGCCATTTGACCGCAAGGGGAAAAAAATGGTTATGAGTTCTAGTGTTAAGAACTCAAATCCCAGCATCACCAATTTGCTACTTGTTCTTGAGGTATATTTACCTAACCAGAAAACAACCAGATGGGATAATGTTTACAGAAACATCACTGAAACTCGAGGTATATCTAGAGAACTGCATTTGTGACTATGTGCCCAGGAAAATTATTTATATGAAGAACAAAACTGAACTTAAGAACAGAGCTGCACCTAAAAAGATTTCTAGAGCAAAGTATTTTGTAGAAATGAGACCAATATTTGTTTGAATGGAGGTTTGAATAATTCTAAAGTGGAAAAAAGCAACAAAATAGGCCATAATGAACTTTGATCATCACTGGATACCTTGCATGAGAAGATCATCATGGTGAAGGAGCAAGAGCTTTCACTGATGGATGATCTGCAAGCTTGAGAATCTTGAAGATTGTAGTTTAATTGGCCTCAGTGCATGAGCATGTTGGTGGAAGTTATGGTCACTAGATTGAAAAGTTCAACACATTTTACACACATTTGTTTCAGGTGCTTCCCTTGTATTGGAGTAGTAAAGTCTTGTAATACCATTCAAATTATGACTTCCTGTGAAAGTACTTGGTCAATTAAAGAAAGGTGCTAGATGCTTGGTGCAGGACACTACTAGAAGGGCGATTTAGACTTCAGTTAGAAGACTTAGAAGAGAATCTTCAGTTAATTGTGAATTCTTAATTTTACTGACAAGGACACAAATTGTGGGTTTCTGTCTTTCGGTCATGCAGAAGTGATATGATTTTAGGGACAAGTGAAAATCTAATGGTCTTTAGATCTTTTAGTCTTTAGATAGGTCACTAGAATGGTCTAATGGTTGTTAAACAAATATTGGTTGATTCATGGTTCTGGTTCTTTATACCCAGAACACCATGGGTGGGGTGAGAAGTAACTAGACATTAGAGATTGTTTTCATCATGACTCCAGATATACAAAAAATTCTATAGCCATTTAATATTTTATATTAATATTTCCATAGTTAATTTTCCTCCACCCTATAGTTATGCTAAAGAAAATTCTTTTGGTGTAGGTGTTCAGGAGGCTTCATGTTGCTCGTTAGATGGAACGATGAGTGGTTTGCATCTAAACCCCACTAAGATCCTTTGTTGGATCTGAAAGAAAGCTGTTCATAATTAAACCCCTTGAAATATCGAGAAACTGAAACAATGAGCCTTATTTATCACTTTCTTGTAGATTAAACAAGAAACATTAACATTCTGTTCAGATTTACAAAGGTTTTGAGAACTCCTTTTGGACTCCTTTTGGACTGTTTTCTTTCAAGTCATTAACATGAAACAACTCGACACAAGTTATTTGTGGAAAAACGTTCAGAGTGTGGCAAGCACAAGTAATTATAGAGCAGGCAGTTCTTATCTTTTTCCAAATGAAACCTTCATTTCTTTTTTTCAGAATTGGACATGTCAAATATTTAATAATCATAAGTTTTTCCCAACTAGATGACTTTTCATGAATGCTTCAATTCTTGTGTACATACTCTTGAAAATTTCTGAATACATTTGTTCATACCCTATTTAATAATTGACGCTCAGAGTGGGCCAAAAGTCTTTATATACTCACTCACTCACTCATCTTCTATACCGCTTTATCCTGTATTCAAGGTCACGGGGGCCTGGAGCCAATCCCAGGAGGCTTAGGGCACGAGGCAGGGTACACCCTGGACAGGGTGCCAATCCATCGCAGGGCACACACACACAC
>JAQQZS010000008.1:4196936-4214917 GCA_030068045.1 Platyallabes tihoni | reverse complement strand
AGTTATTTTGTTTTCCATTTTGTTAATTTGGTTTTGAATTTGTTATTTTGTTTTGGGTTTTGTTATTTTGTTTTCAGATTTGTTAATTTGTTTTGCACTTCAGGGCCACCGTAGTTTTGCAAGAACACAGCAAAATCCTCAATGTTGAATTAACAGAATAATAAGAGTGTTCAAATAGGTTCAGTACAGTTAAACTCATATCGACTCGAGTTAAATCAAAACTCGGGATTTTACTGTGTGCATCCATTTTAACCGGTTAAATCCACACAGACTTTCTCCAAATTTACAGCAATAACAAAAACACGTTTTTTTTTTTGGTAATATTCTTTGTTGTAAAACAACTGTAAACTTGTCTACTTGTAAAACAATGTACGTCACATACATTTGTGCTGTTCGGAAAATAACAACTGTAGCTGGTATAACTTTGTATAGTAGAAAATATGACATCAGGATTGTAGCTTAATGTAAATCAGTTCATGATACAATATCATGATCAGGTCACTGTGGCTTGCAAACAAACTGCAAAACTGCTTGTATAAGGATGCAAGAAATTTATTATACGAGGGGCGTTCAAGTCAAGTTCACATTTTACTTTTGATTGTTCACAGTTATGAGAGTAAAAACTTCCATTCTTTCTCTATATAATCCCTTTCTACACTAATGCACTTATCCCAGTGTTTCACTAGCGCTTGGATACCATCAAGGTAGCAAGTTTTCTCAGTACGCCAGAGCCGTGATTGGACTGCCTGCTTTATGTCTGAAACGCTGGCCTCCCAGGAACTCCTTTAATGACCCAAAAATGTGGAAATGCCATGGAGCGAGGTCAGGACTGTACAGGGGGTTGTGGTATCAACTCCCAGCTGAATTTCCTATAATGTGTAAGCTGTGTTGGTGACTGTTTGTATGTCCAGTTCCCACAGACAGATGCGTCTCTTACGCAAGTTGGTGATAAATTATCCATCGATTTTCAAGGATGAAGGCGTTCCACTGAACTCGCTGAATGTTCACGGGAATGATTACAGTGGGCTCTGATCATCATTCATGTTTGCACTGTTCACATTTTACTGCATACTGTGCATGAAGGTTCTGTAAATGTCAATCGCTTTTACGCATTCCTTCATGAGAAATTTAACTTGAACGCTCCTCATATACAATTTTTTTAGGGTCTTACATATGGAGTTATGAGTACTAAGGCCACTCCTAGTGAGTGAGGGAAAGAGAAAAGGAAGGTACAGCAGGAAGAGGAAAAGAGAGGAGTTTAAATTAAAGTTGGATGGTGGGAAGACTGAGGGAAGTTTGTGTTTGAGTTCCATGTTGTCACGAGTTCAGTATTAAATCCTTCACTAACCTTACCTGTGCAGCTCAGGGTTTGGGTTTGTGGTTTGACTCACGTGTACTGTAACTTACCTTGGATCAGTGGCGGCCGGTCAGTAAGGGGCGTTGGGGCGTCGCCCCCTTTAAAGTTAGGCAGAGAAGAACGCTACTTCAACATAAACCTTTTTAACATAATAATTATTTTAATAATGAAATAAAGTCATTTAGTAATATTCTGCTGTATTTCTTAATATAAAAAATAAAAACTGTATTTTTAAATATTTGGGCTCATGTGATTGGACCATTCTCAACGAGTCTTATTAACTGTCAGCAGATTGTTGGTTAATGTATTGAATAGTGATTGAATATGAGAGGAAATTCTGTAATTTCTTTGCTAAAATACCCCTTCGCAAGGCAAACAGACGAAAAAAGAAAAAAGTTAAGGAGGCTTGGACCAGATCGACCTGATCTTCTAATTACGCAGCAGTCAAGTGATGGCGGCCGAGCTTACACTCTGTGCTTTTCCAGCACCTCTTATGGCTATTTACAGGTGATTATTAAAGGTTTGATTTTAATTTTGTTTGCGCCCTCCCAAAATTTTGCACCAGCCGCCACTGCCTTGGATTAAATGATCTGCCAAAGGAATACATCTAAACATCAAGCACCGAGCTTCCGTCTGTAAGAGAAAGCATGTAATACTTAAAGACATTTTTTTTTTCACCCCATCCTCAATTTATGACCGTACTCGTGCAACTTCACGGCTGTGGTACTTCCATGATTAGTGTGGTATCTGTTGCAATAAGGGTCCTAAAGAATACTGGTTTTGTATGGAAAGTTTGCGTACAGTGTCTGTCTTTAAAAGGATGGTGTAAGTCAGAGGACTTCAAACTTGTTCAGTAAGAATTTCACACAAATGCATCAAACCATATTAATCAAATGCTCTAAAAACCCTTTATGAACTAATATAGTGGTGTTGTCCTGGAGGGTCAGTGTCCAGCAGTGAGTCGGATAATTTTTCTGCTTAAAGTCACCAGCAGAATGCCAAAATCTGGGAAGAATTCTTAAGGGTAAAATTTGCCCAAAAGGAAACTTGAGTCATAAGAGTCATATGAAAATGTAATTTACAATATAATGTAAATTACATACAGATACATTTTAATAAATGGTGCTGGACTTTGGCCCTTATAACTGGTTACACTGTTTTTTTTAAACACCAACTAGAAATGTATTTCTTGTGTGTATTCCAAAGTGCATTTCTGATATTGATTTAGTTTTTTCACCCCACTTTGCTTTTAATGTCATTAAATGTGTGTAAACAGTAACACCAGTCCGGTGTGTATATCTGTGTGTATGTGTGTATGGACAGAGGGTTGATCATGTCTGTAATGTAAAAGTTTAACACTCTCCAGTCAGCCTGGATAACTCTAGATCATCGCTCCGGTTCGTGAGATGTTTAGTCTCAGCTTTCAGAGGGCGGATTTGTTCAGTAACACAATTAACTAGAATGTTAAAGATTTGTTTGTTTTTTTGCCCCGTCTTTTTGTAACTTGTTCACTGTAATTACCATGATTGTATCAGAAAGCAAAACCAAACTGAACCACACTTCAATAAAAGAAGCTTGAAAGAAATATTTGTGTTTTTATATGATTTTTATATCCAATTCATAGGGATCAGAATACGCAACCCCTAATTTCCCCAGAAATGTTATAATAAAAATAAACGTTTATAATAAAACATGCTCCACTTACTGTTATACTACATTTTCCATTTAGCATTTTATGATAGCAGAATTCATCAATTCATGCTGCCCTATCAATGCATGCAATGGTAGCATTTCTAGACAAGGCAGCACAAATTCTTAGAACACTGGAGTACCTGAACAGTAGCTGACTAACAAAGACTATGTACATACAAGCGCATAAATTGCACAAATTTCAGTTCCTTATCATCCGCGAATATTTCCATGCAGACCTACATCACATGAACTGGAGTCTTTAACTTTTGTTCTCCATTTTTTTCCTTCTTGGCCTTGACAAAACAACCCACAGTTAAAAATGTAAAAACATGCTGTCAAAGCATCCCAAACCAACAGGTGGCGACATAACCCTAACTGAAAAGACATTTTGGCCAATCAGAAGCATTACTGTGATGCTCTAAGAGTTATTTTAAGTTAACAATGCAAAGTTTATTCTTTTTACAATAGCATCATGCAAGCATGTTTTACAGTACAGGAAGATATTTTCTAAAAAGCAGCGTGGACTATAGTCCCTTCTGCAATCCAAGGTGTATGTCAATGCACAATTATACAGGTTGTCTCCGACGTACGAACGAGTTCCACTCTAGGAGCACGTTCATAAGTCGGATTTGTTCTTAAGGCAAAGTGATGTTCCTAAGTCATGCGTCTTTGACATGAATATAAAATGTCCACTTGACTAAATCTCTGTCCCCTTTCCCCATAAAAACCATAACTGCACCAAAGGAGTACTTAACCTCAGTGTTGTCTCTGCACCTGTAAATCGATTTACAGGTGCAGAGACAACACTGAGGTTAAGTTGAACACCGGACACTATTTTGTTACAGAGCTTTTTTCCACTGTATTGGACTGTGAACTCTGTTTTGTTGAGGATTTAAGGATGTTGTTGAGGAAATTAGGATTATTCACCATCAGGACAGCTTTACAAGCCATTTTCTATCACCAGGCCGACTCATTTTTCCCGCACCCCCACACATATACAATATACCAGACTTTAGCCATTTTATACATTCACTTACACACTGAAAATACTGTATGTAATTGTAAATATTGGTTTCTGGTGCACTGCAGTGTTAATTTTTTGTACAATACACAAGATCAACTTCCATGATTTGTTCTCATCTATAAATGCTCGTAGAACTGCGGTTCGTTCATATCTGTGGAAATTCATAACTCGAATGTTTGTAAGTCTGAGACTACCTGTATAAATATAAATCTATTAATCATTTCTTCTAACTGGGTCACTGCTGATTCTGTAGACAAGTGAAGAAAGAGCAATCATGGAAGTAGCTCACATGTATTATACAAAAAATAGACACTGCAGTGCACCAGATACCAATACTTACAATTATATACAATATTGTCAGTGTGTAAATAGTGTGTTGCTGGAGAAATGAGTCGGAATCGATGGTTTCAATGAATCAGGCCGGGAGCATGATGATAGAAAATGTCTGTCCTGTAAAGCTGTTCTGATGGTAAATAATCCGAATTTCAGGAAAATCCTCAATAAAACAGAGTGCACAGTCCAATACAGTGGAAAACTGGTTTAAAGGCGCCGAGACATTTGACTGAGAGAATAATTTTCTTAGGCGCATTACGGTTTATGGCCAGATGATGGCAGTGTGTGGAAAGGAGATATAGTCAAGTGGACCGGTGTGCTTTACATTGTTTATTCGTGTCAAAGGCGTATAAGTTACACTTTGTCGGACTTAAGAACAAAATGGACTTACGAATGTGTTCCCGGAACAAAACTCATTCGTAAGTTGGGGACAACATGTATAATTGTGCATTGACATACACCTTGTATTACAGACGGGACTTATCTTCTTAGAAAATATCTTCTGATAAACCAGAACCGAGAATTCTAAACACATCATTTCCATCTATAGACTAAATGAAATAATAAAGAATAAATGCAGATGTTATTGAATTTCTTTGCAGAATTAAATATGTTAAATATACTCGATACATTTTTACAGTGTCTCTGATTTGAATATCTTTATCTTTAATCTAAAAGTATGAAGGTACAAACTACCATGTGCCTCATTGTTGTACCGTACACTCCCCCATATAATCGATGAAAATAGAGTACATTTCAATTAATGCTGCCAGATTTTCTTATAAACTGGAAGACCTATTCCTATTACAAATTACCGTGTGCTAATAGATAGGAATTTATTCTGAAGTCACTTAGGAGTTAAACGAGAGTCTCTCCAACAGTCCGATGACCCTTTGCTGGTGACTCTGTTCTCTACATTCGACCTGATCTGCAATTTATTTTCATTTAGTGGAGAAATTTTGCATTGACCTTCTAACACAGGCTGTAAGTACCGAATATACATTGCATATGTACTACTAAGATCGATATGGTGGTCGGAATTCTCTGGTAAATTTCCATACACTCAATACTACTGGTACAAATGTAGCTTTGGCGACTCCCCCACTTTAAACATCACTAAACTGAATTACACTATTATCTATAAGCCTGCTAAAACTGTACATGATCTAGAAACCAACTATTTGTACCCATGAGAAACTAACGATGGCAAAGACACAAAAACACAGTCACATTTCAAAGTTATAAATTTATTTTTCATACACAGACCTGCTTGCTTTCACAAACACATCTACCTTCCACAGCATTTCGATCACCTCACAGAGCTCTCTTTTTATAAAGCGTAGTTTGGCGTAAGCATTGACGGCATATACTTAGTACAGAAATAATATTATATACAGTAATATTCATTCTCGTGACCTTTAGACCTTGGATATTAGTATTTTATTGTATCATTGTTCATGAACAATATATTACATGAAAAAAAAAAAAACTTTCACAAAATGGGAACTGTATAGAAATGTAATAAATTCCAAAACGTAAAGGTAAGGATTAATTTGAACAGCGTTATGAATTCCACTTTGAGTTAACATTTTTGGCACATGTTGAAATGGGAAGACGTCTTCAGAAGATAAACGATGAGTACAGATGAACAATAATATTCCCGGAAGTGGCAGTTAAACAAACAGCATTTTAAGGTTGGCTTTCTTTTAAGGAAAAAATTTTTTTTTTAAAAAAACAACTGTGGGTCTATAACTGAGTGGATGACCGCCATGGCAGTTTCCAAAAATTCCTGTTTGCTCATGTCATAGCTGAGCAACAGCAGCAATATCATAACCGTGACCTCATTACGTGTAGATGCTCATCCACTTTCTCTTTTTGTCTTTTTTTTTCTCTTTTTTTTAAGTTTACTTTGGAAGGAAAGCAAAATAAGTAGGAATTCTCTAAATTCTAAAGGAAACCACCATGGCAATCCAAAAACAAATTTCAGAAATTCTCAAAACGTTAATTTGAGTATGACTTTGCAGTACATGCGTCAAAACCATATTGCCAACACACCACATTCAGTAATAGTGACCCAATACCAATACATTATTTGAAATGAACAGATTGTTTTGTAAATGTATACAAAACCTTTGTTTTTCAGAAATGGCATCTGTCTGAAAATGTTACATGTCAATAGACTCCATAGTTAAAAGATAAAATCTGTGCACCCAATTCCTATTTCCTATGTACTAATGCCTAGAAATAAAAAATACAGAAAAAAACGTCTGATTTTCAAGGATTGTTAGTCTGAAGGACGACTGTCCCAGAGACAAATAGATACGAATCTTGAAATCCCTCAGATAACAGATTTATCCCAGCAGGAATTTTTGGTTTTCAAAATGTTGTTTTGATGTTAATTTGGCAACATTATGGATGTTGGGGCGACTTTGATATTATGCTGTTTTTGAAAGTAAGAATGACTTTGATGTAATGATGGAACGATGTTGACTACATGATGGTGGGATAATGTTGAACAACTGCTCCTAAGACAATTTTGCAAAATCATTAGTACAAAACTGAAGGCTTGAGCATCCCTTAAACTCTGGTCACTGCAGTGAAAGCGCACTATGGTTTCGACTGGAGCACTAGGGGGCACACTTATGATGCAAGTAAATACAGTATGTGTGCATAACAAGCACTGCACACCCTGACAACATTTTACTGAAATATTAAACTGGAAAACAATCAGGATGAAAAAAATAATAAAACCCCCCAAAAAACAAAAAAAGCTTAAGGTCTGAGATGTGCTCTGTAAAAGCAGACATGATGCAGCTTGGTATTTGTACATACACCATATTACAGTAGAGTAATTTGGGAGCTAAAACGCACCTCACCAGAAACATTTCTGAAAGGAAATGAAAGAGTTAGCGCTAAGATACGTGTAACATGAGTGTGGGAAGCTGTTGTGTCCATCCCAATCTCCGATTCTGAACGCTGTTAGAAATGTAAGGGACCCTGAATGTGGTTGGACGTTGTGTGAATGGATGTTAATCGGCATAAACACTACAAAAAAAGATTAATATTTTGTTGTTTTGAGATTTGATTTACAACATTGTGTTTGGGTTGTCCATTCAACATTATCCATCATATTTCCACATCATATTTGTACTCCTGTGTCTGTGAGGTCGTACAAGCGGAAGGGGGTGAATATGACCTTCTTCAGAGTGTGTTATGTTGTGACAAATTAAGGACAGGGTGAACGTATTAATAGCTAAGGCTTGCTCAAAAATGTAAGAGGTGGGTGCATATATTTTATCATAAAACTACGGGTGCCCATTTACTTCGTGCATGGATCCTGCTGGATGTACAGTATCACAGCATCACGTGATGCAGGCAAACTTCCCGATTAAAGACTAGAACATGAGTGATGTAGTTAGGGTTAAGGGACTGTAAAGAATTCAAACATTACATTGATGCTGATGAGCTGGGTTTTTCCCTATAGTGTTTATGTTTTCTAGGGGTATAAGGTTTATAAATACAAAAAATAAAAACAAAAAAAATGTAGATTTAAACCCAGTACAGATACAAATATCTGGAGCACTCTCTAAATGACAAATTGTTCCCTTTTAAAGTATATTTCTTTCATAATATGAACCCTTGTACACGTTTGATAACTAAATTAATTGGAATGATGTATGCACATTGATCATTTCTCTGTAAAATGAAAAACCCACACACTGTACAGAAATACGAGTAGTTCTTCATGTTACATAAAATAAATCAGGACCTTAAAATATGTGTTAGAACTTATAGATCACTACATGAAGTTTCCATAGTGGGAGAATAAAGAAGGTAAAATTTCTGTAAAACTGGAGCTAAACGTAAAAAGTAATAAGAAATATATTATGCACTGAAGATTAATTCTGATTTATAGGATTGAACTCATTCTGAAATTAATATAATGGATTACGCTTTGTGTTTTTTTTTTTTTTTTTTAAAGCATGCTTTCTTGAACATTACACAAATTATAATAAAGTTAACATATTAGCAGGTGGGTTCGTTTGGTTAAGCTCGTTATTTAAAACGTATAAAAGGGGATAAAAAAAATCATAGAACTCACTTGCTCTTTAAAAGAAAAACTAATACAAATACAAATGTCGATTGCTTCTTTCCTTCATCATCGTTTGCTCAAAATGCACATTGATCCTGTCAGCCTCTCTGAGTTTTACTCCCACATGACACACTGCTAATCGTCCATATGCTACTGTAGCTGTAGCAGGTGATACCGTTCATGACTAATGTTCTGAGCAGAATGTGAGCCATTTATATTAGTACAATGGCATACACTAATATTTTCTGTTTTTGAGTTGTCTTTTTTCCCACTTCCTGGTATAAACCTTATAATTATAATGAAATCCAATTTCCAAACATAGGCAATTGCAAACAAAATGTAAGTGCAGACATGTCTATGATGTACAGTACAGAAGAATTTCTGCTGTACATTGTACAGTATTGCAAATAACAGGCGATTATGGAGATGATTATGCAATGTACCACGTGTTTTAAAAAGGCATATTACAAAAAAACAAAATCTGGTTAGGTCTGTTTTCAGGTATTTTGTGCATTTAAAAAATTTTTTTTATGTGGCTGGGCTAGAATTTTTCCTGACAACCCTGACACTGTAATGCTGTACCTGCCACTGTTGCTAGTTTACAAATAAGAAATAAGTATATACTGTATGTGTGCTTAACTTAGCCAACTTAGCTGAGAGGCTTAGTTCTGGAATAGCTAGGCATTCTGGTTAAAAACAGATTAGGGTAGCTGACAGTAAATGGCCGTGTTATAGAAACACATCTTTAAAAAAAATAAAAAAAAAATTACAGCTTTAATGTCAAGGGGGAAAACGGCAAAACTTTGCAGATTAGAGTACGAAGCTAACGTTACAGTGCACTGAATTATAGCTAACGGTAACATTATTGCAGATGTGAAATTTCCAGCAACCATAAACATGTCTCCTAGTTTCCAACGATACGTTATGTTGAGTATATATAAGTATGATAAAACTGTTATTTATAAGTTTGTGTACAGAGTTTATCACAACGTGAAAAACTGCAGTGAAGAGCGCTCCATACTAGCCAAACTGGCTAGTCTTGTCAGGAAAAAAAATGTGACTAACGGAAATGACACAGCTATTTAAGGTGATTTTTATTATTTATTTCTTTTATTTTCAGGATGATAACTCACCCTCGTCGTTGCTGTAGCGTGAATGCGAGTAGAAATACTCCCACATGACACACTGCTAACCGTCCATATGCTAGTTCTGTAGCAGGTGATACCCTTCATGACTAGCTAATGTTCTGAGTAGAATGTGAGCCATTTATATTAGTACAATGGCATTATACACTAATATTTTCTGTACTAACCTACATGCTGCAAGCGTAACAGAAACAGCAAACTTAGCACACTATAGGCTTCATGGAAGGCTTCATTAGCTTAGCATTCCTGTGCTTTCTGTCAGGTCAAGCTGGGAATGTAAATGCACAACTAATTAGCGTGAAAGCTAAGTTAAACTTTTTTGTATACAATATTTTAAAGATTTTTCTTCAAAAAAGTTTTGCAAATCATTGACCTGTTAGACTGACTTCTAATAAGAACATTAGCATCCTGTTTATTTAACAGACCAACAAACATGCTAGTTCAGACAATTCTATTAATCCCATGTTTAAATACGGAAAGTTTTATGACTTTTTTAAAATTTTTATTTAGTGATAAGCAATTCTGTTATCATACCATTTATCGTAATGTTATGAGTCCTTTCCTGTAACCAAAGATGTATCCGGACAACCACATTTCGGAACCATGGTCCTGATTGTGGAGAGGTGCATTGTGGGCAGGAAAGGCGGCAGGTGGGAAAATCAGACCATGTCAATCTCCCTCTCAATGCCCACGTATTTGAGAGCGTCGGCTTGACTGTACCTACGAGGGATCCAGTGATGTACTATAAGTGAATATCAATGAGATTCAGGGTTTCAATCCAGTACAAGCTTTAAAAAGTAATAATAAATACAAAGGCAAGTTAGATCCTGTGCTTAGCCGAACTTGGAAACCACTCAGTAAAAGAATCTGCTTCTGCTCAAAATGAGGCTGCTTCCACAGATGGTTTGATATTTGTCAAAAAACATCAGCTTACCTTCAAATTCAACAAGAGCAACAGCTTGCCCAGAACATGGCACCAGCACATACGCACATAGGTCTGTGGCAGCGCTCCCGTTATTCATGCTGGTCCTGACTAAAATGTCGGAGGAACTTAGCATGGTCGCTCACATCCTGAGCTTACGTTTAACTTTTCAAAAATTCATCTCTGTTAGTGTGTGAATAATACATCTATTACATTTCTATCATATTACAAGATTTTAATGCTTGCTTAATTAACAGAATATAGAAAGCCATTATCACGGGTGTTAGCATCTGCTTTGGACACTTTGTGTTTTGGGACTTTTTATTCTTACATTGGGTTCAAATCAATTCATGACAGAATGCAAGACCTAACCTTTGCTGTAGCAGGTGGGTCAGCTGTGGATATTTGCGTGCATGACTTTCAGCTTTGTGAGGCAATCAAATTTGGCTGGCAGTCACCAAGTGCGAGTGAAAGAAGCCCAAGTGGACGGGGCCTTGACTCACGATTCGCCATAAGTCTTTCCAGTCAGAGAGCACAAGTGAGGCTGAGAGTGGCACCTCAAATAGCGCATGTGAGACTGGTGGCAAAGAGCACAATGGTGTCCAGGGTGAAGTTACTCCCACACTTCAAAAGGGGTCTGATGACCCTACCTAGAGAGATGCCCAGCGGGACAGTTACCAAGTTGCAATCCCAGCTCAGCAGACTATGTCATGTGAACATTACAGGAGCAAAGGGCACTAACTTGCCATTCAGCTGGCCCAAGTCCAGATGGAGGTTAACAGGAAGACCTCCCATGCTCTGCTCGGATCATGCCATGCTGTGCCTGAATTCTACCATGCTTTCATGATGCATGTCCTACTCTGCCAGAACTTTGCCGTGCTTCACCAAGAGGAAACCTCCGGTTCTAAAAAATGGGTCAACCCAGATGTGCCAAAATGTGCAGATCAGTTTATTTTTACTTAATTTTAACTCATCAGTTAAAATTATATTAAGCCATAAAGGTATGTATAATTAGGGGGTGGCTGATTTGACTAACAGTTGCAATGCAGGTGTCTGCTAAGCATCACTTTAGCTAACCATCTAACTAGAATTGGTATGGTGAAATTTGGATGTTGGATATGGATGACATGTAGGGTATGGATGACAGAGTTCAATCCTCCCAATCATTACAAATTATGGTTATCTACCATATAATTTTAGCTAAGCTAAACCTAACCTTGCTAGCTTGTGGGTGATAACTGAGTTAGATACCATGTTCAAAACAACAGAAAGCCTCCTTTCATTTCGCGCATCTGCCCATTCATGCTCCTGCCAAGATGGCAACGACCAGAGCACCCATATTTCAGCTTCTAAAACCGCTCTTCAGAAAACCTGCGGGTGATGTCACGGAGGGTTTGTACAGTTCTTTTTATACCATCTATGTGCTTCAACTGAGCCTTGTCTGAGCCAGACACTGCACTGTCTCAGCCCAGCCCAGCAGTGGCCTCTGGTGCCCAGGATGTACTGTTGTATCCACAGTGTGCTTCTTGGACCACCTGGCTTTAAGGATGTTGTGCTTGGTTTGCCTCCACATTCTGAGAACATAGTTCCTGCAGCAATCCCCACCTTTGACAGCATTATACTTGACCCCTACCAGGTTTCCAGAACATCATGCCTGCAGCACACCCCAGCTTCAAAAGTGATATGTTGGCACCACCAAGTTTCCAGAATGTCACACTTGCTCTGTTCTCCAATGCTGTGCTTGCACCGTGCTCCAACATCCCTGATGTTATGCTTGTATCACACTCCAGCGTTGATTTCATGCTGGTGCCAATGGCCAGCTTCAGGGACGCCATGCTGGCACTGCAGCCTGGCTTTAAGGATGTTGTGCTTGCACAAAGCTTTCCCCTTGGGCCGACAAAGCAAAGTTTAAAGCATTGGCCCAGTGCCTATGCCCAGTGCCTAAGCTCTAGCTATGCCATCGTGGCAATCCCAGACCCCTTACCAATGCCAAGCTCTGGCCCCATGTCCGTATCAAGTATCGGCCCTGTGCATATGCCGTTTTGCCACAGTCCCCATGCCAAGTCCTCAACCATCCCCCAAGCCATGTCACAGCCTCACTGTTGGAGGAACCAAACCAAGATTTAGAGGGTGTGTTCTGGACATCTTTTGTGCCCTGGAGTAGTGCTTTTTGATGGAGTGGGTATGTCTGGGCTCTTTGGACCCTTTTTGTATTTGGGGGAATTTTGTTATTCTCTTCCAGAATTCAAACTGTAAAGCACAGTTTTATGCTTCCTAAGTGTTTCAGGTTATTTTGGGATTAGTTGTACTATTTGCTATCTTTGTCTTGCATCTGGTTCTGTTTCACAGTTATGATTTCTAAGTTATGATTTTTTCTGTTTTCTGTCCAGTTCATACTTGGGTTTTCTTTGTGTTAATGTTCATTAAATCAGCACTACCACCCTGCCCCACCCACTCAATTTATGATAGCTATAATGCAAATGTATTAAAATCAAACAAAACATGATGATCAGAAATTGATAATTATCAGAATATAAATGAGAACTGGGTTAGATGCAGCCATTAGGAAAAGAAATTCTCTAACTTAAACTAAATTTATTTTTAACATTTGCAAAGTTTTTAAAAATTTTTATTTTGTTATTAGCTTTTGGCTGCAATGAACGTCCTATCTAGGGCAGCAGCGAGCCTAGTGTTCCCAGAATAGACTCTAGAACCACTGCGACAAGGACATACCACTTACTGGAAATAAATGTATGATAAACTACATTTTTTAGCACCTGTCCTTTGCATGTTTTACCAAAATAAAATTCTATTTTTAATTGTAAACTATTTTTAGAACTACCAGCAGTGTTCAATTGTGAAGCAGCCTTAAAATCCCTTCACAAAGCAATGCTACTGTATTTCTCTTGTCAGGTCGTAGTTATTTTTGCACATAAAACTAGCATGTATATTACATATTGGCAGAAAAACATAACAAAATGATGTGCATGTGTTGTGGTCTGGGAAAACCCATTGGGATATTGGAAACCCATATTTCTTGACTATGATGTATTTTGACACCTCTTTGTTGGTGTCCAACATATTTTTTGGTTAGCAACAAATCAGACAATTCAGGAAAACCTGTAGTTTTCATAGCAATACACCAATCAGCCAATACAACGCAAAACATTATGCTAAGTACTGTGTAGATCCGCCTTGTGTGTCACCTGGGCAACTCTGGGCTCCGGGGTCAGGACTCCACAAGACCTGTGCTGTTGTGTCTGGCACCAGTATAGTGGCAGAGGATGCTTTGGGTGCTGTGTGTTTTGGAGTGGGGCCTCCATGGATTGGACTTGGACTGGGTCCATTGCACAGCAAGCTGCGGTGAACACTGTGTTGAACACTATGTGTTCTGGTGCCTTTTCTATGACTTGTGCTACATTGACTTTTGTATGAGGTTGGACCAGACAGGTTGGGTATTGGTCCCTGCAGACATGGGTGAGCCTTGGGTGCCCATGATCCTGTCACCAGTTTACTGCTATATAACTCATAATCAATGTTAATGCTTTAAGGGTTATGTGCTGGGTATTAATGTTATGGCTGATCAGTGTGTGTGTGTATATATAAGAAAATGTTTACAGAATTTATAGAACTTATGTAAATATAAATGGTTTTCCCAAGCCACACACACATAAATATACAATTGTGTAGTTTAGTTTAATTGGAAGAAAACAACACTAAAATGCATCAACTTTTCTTTTAAAAATGTAAATATCAATGACAATAAGTTACAACGCTGAGATCCAGATCGAATCTGCTTCAGAGGACACGACAACCTCCTCTCTTAGCTTCACGCGCTGGCTTGGGTGTGTTTAGATTAAGAACCGAACACTTTAGTAAGTACAATGAATAAATAATGAATACAAAACCAAACATGGGACAGACGGTGAAATCATGTCGATTTGAGTTTTCCTGATGCCTAATCAACACTACAGAATACCTGTAGTCGAAAAACAGCTCCTCTCCCTGCTGTATGGCCCGTTTGGCAAAGATCCCGATGCGGTGGTCACCGTTCACCATGACAACTACAAAGAAATCCATTAAACAGATCTCATCAAAAAGTTACTAAACAACCAGACCACCAGTCCTAAGTTGTGAAGCTGAACTTGCCTTTCGCGTAGCAGTTGGGATTGACCGAGTGGTTGGCGAAGCGGATCTTGTTCCCTTTCCGTGTTGCGTCCACCACAAAGTCTGACCAGGTCAAACACACATGCAGAAAGTATATGGTAAGCCCTTTCCACATGGAGGTATAAATGTGTAAAATAAAGCAAGCAGGAGGAGATAAAACACAACAAATAAAGTATGTACCATTGTTCAGGTTGAACAGGAAGCTGGACATGTACTTGTCGTAGATTCTGCCTCTTCTGTCTGCTTCATCCTGGGAAATAAGCTGAACATACAGGAGAGAGAGAAAAAAAAAACAGATTGGGAAACATAACCTATTCAGGACATGTGAAAAAACAATCAACAAATAATTCCTTTTCAACCTAAATCAAATAAAATCAATTGGGAAAATGCAAGTTACAACAACAGGGTTTAAACCGCAATAAGACTCTCCACTCTTCACACATCTTTATGAAATCTTCTTCAATGTGAACCTGAAAAGACCTCAACAATTATTCCAATCAAGAGAACATGAAAGTAAGAACATAAAGCTCATTGTTATTCTCATTGTTAAAAGAAACTACGAAATGACTCAACTCAGCATGCATAGCACATTTAGCAACACAGAGATATAAATCAATCAATACAAGTATAAAGAATAATGAATAATAAAAGAATATGCATTGCGAATGAACAGAATGAGGTAGAACGAGATAAGATTCAAAACTTGTGCTTCAATCACACCAAGTTTAATGAAAAAGTACCTAATATTCTCCATTTAATTACAAAAGTTTAGTTACTATAATTGTAAAAAAATTTAACTGGGGTCTCTTGAGAGTCCTCATGTAAAAGAGGTGCTGCTGAGCTTTGTTTACATTCATTGTAAAGTGTCCTTGAGCTCTGGAAAGGCGCTATATAAATAAAAATTATTATTATTATTATTATTATTATTCCCGACTATCGTGGAGGTGTTAGTGGTCCAGCTAAGCTCTTCTGTGATTTTCATCCCCAAGAAATGTCAAGTCTTTGAATTAAATATCAAACACGTTGAGGTATTAAAACTGACTATAAAAAATCATTTTATTAAAAATAAAAAAACTACTGTAAATTACACTAAAACTAATAGTAAACATATAAAAACTTATTTAATGTCTTATTTAGGTCAGATGCAGAAGGTTACAGTGAGAGGACTTGAGCGTGCATTTGTATCCACACGTCTGAGTGTGTGTGAGTGAGTGTGTAGACTGGATTCCGCGTTACACTTGCCTCTCCGCAGTACTCTGAGATGAACTCGTTTTTCTGAACCGGCTCCTTGATGAAAGTTCCCCATCCTGCTACATCTGATGGAGCCAGGAGCAGGTGCTAAACAGGTCAGAGGTCAGGAGTTAAACCCTGAACCTGTTAAACTCTTAAAAGAGTTCACACTGGAGTGACATACACGCTAAACGACAGTCTGATATTGTATTAATCATGCAAATGCATTTAAACAATCTTAAAGATATCGCATTTCTAATACAGCACTACATCGGCATACAAATTTAATCCGTTCCGGAGGCGAGTTCTTAAGGCGAGTTCTTAAGGCGAAATTTCATATTGCGAAACGCATTTTCCCATAGGAAATAATGTAAATGCAGACGATCCGTTCCAGCCACCCAAAAATATTACCAATATTACCAATTTTCAACACTATAATTATATTTTTGCAGATAACAAAAATCAATACATTTAGAAAAAACATGTAAATGAAGTAAAATGTGAAATAAATAGATATTAAACCTCATATAACCTTAATTTATGATTCCTCTTGGTACCGGCTGTTTTAAAAACCAAACCGAACTACCGAACTACCACTATACTGGGTTACAGTTTACCCAATACTGTGTGCTTTATTGTGCGCTAGTGATGGGACGTTTGAATCGGTTCTTTGAATCTCACTCATCAAAATGAACAAATCTTTTTTTGAGTCATTTAGTTCATTTCGTTCTTTTGATCAGAAATAAAATAAAAATTTTACATTTTTAATAAAAAGACCCCCAACATGTCTACATACACAAATTTTGGCTATAGTTTCAGTAATGAAAATATTACAATGCAGCTACAGAGATATTATTATAACAGAATGAGCAGCTCACCATCATATCTCTTGGAATCGTTCGTTCTTTTGAATCTATTGCGCTTCGTAGCGTCTATGGGAGTCACGTGACAAAAGAACGAACGATTCGGACCGAAAGATTCAAAGGTAACTACTCATTTCTGTTTCCTGTTCATAACCTATGAAGTTGCAATGCTTTGCACGCCCAGTAGAAAATGAACGAATCGCTCTCTGAGACGACTTGTTCTTCAGAGTCACATTAAAGACTCGTTCAAAAAGGACGAATCGGTCATGAACGACCCACCACTAGCATTGCTGTACAGGACGCTGTCATGGTCTGCTTTTGGTCCATGACATATGAGCGTTGCTTAAACTGCCACGTCCTGTGTTTTGGTCTGTTACCTACAGTAATGTGAGCACCTGATCTGAGTTCAGACATTGATTACCTTGCTATTCTTTTTTGTTTGTCTTCTTGTTTCCTGCGTTTTCCTGTTTCCTTATTTCTAGTTGTCCTTCCCGGTTTGGGACCTTGTCTTTTTGTGTGTGCATTTAGTCACAAACTATCATGGATTTGCTTAAATAAACTTGCTGATTGTGACTACATTAGTACCTTTTTGAGTCCTCTCTGGATGCTGCAGTTCTTGCAGGAAACCTGTTTGCTGTCCCAGTGGTCTGAAGCTCCGCAGGTCAAGCAGAGGTCGGGGTCGCACTCGCGCACGGCCAGGTAACACGGACACTGCTTGGTGTTGCACTGCGTCTTACAGCGGCACCCTGGGAAACGGTTCTGGCCTGCACGAGGAAATGAAAAACCTGATTACTGAGACACGTTACATTTTGAACGAACTAGGGCTGAAACGATTCCTCGAGTAATTCGATTACAAAAAATGATCGAGGCAAAATCTTCTGCCTCGAAGCATCTTTTAATTACTTTTAAAAGCTTCTGTTATGTTTTTGCGCAATTATTTGTTTGGCGTGACACAGCGTGCTTCCGGATGCCAAGCTGCCAGTAAACACAGACGAAGAAGAAGCGATTACGTCACCCACAAAGCGGAAGGAGACGCAAACAGTTAGTTGTGTATAGATTTGAGGGAGCGTTCTGTTGCGGCTGCAAAATGGAACGGAGCGATAAAAATATCAGCGAGCCAAGAGATGAAGAAACCAGCAAGAGAAAACGACAGAA
>JAQQZS010000008.1:4093348-4106347 GCA_030068045.1 Platyallabes tihoni | reverse complement strand
GAGTTACTGATCGCAAGATCGGCGGTTCGATCCCCAGCTCCACCACGTTGCCACTGTTGGGCCCTTGAGCAAGGCCCTTAACCCTAACTGCTCCAGGGACGCTTTATCATGGCTGACACTGCGCTCTGACCCCAGTTACACTGGGATATGCGAAGAAGGAATTTCACTGTGCTGTAATGTATACGTGACAAATAAAGGCTTAACTTATGGGTGATTGATGTAGTCAATGCAAGGTTCCAGCTAAATATTTAGCACGGCTTCCAGAATTTCCATGGTTCTAGTTTCTTTGGGAATCCAGTTCTATAAATATTTGTTTTCAAAGTATTCATTTTTGATTTTCACTTTTTCTATTTTCCTATAAAACTGAAAGCTCTTTAATTATGTTTCATTCATTTCTCACATGACCTTTAGCCTTTAACCCCTTATATTTTTCTGCCATCATGTATTAGTATGCTGTTTGTTAATCATTTAAATTCTCTCTAAAAAAAAAAAAAAACGCTCAAAGAATTAAAAAATGTTAACATGCAAAAAATTGCTTTCAAATAGCCCTTCAACAATTAAGACACATTCCACACATTGATGCTTTCATAAAGAATACAATCACAGATGTGGAATCCAGATGCAACCGAGGCATGCTGGATACTGTCGAACATCCAGACAAATTGTGCTCATCTCCACTGACCCCAAGAAAAGGAAAATGAAATCCCACACCCTATCAGTAAATAAATCAATCAAAATGTAATTCTGACGCACATGCGGTGACCTTCAATGTGCCGGGCTTATAAAAACAGCCATGCGAATTTCATTTACGCTCTCCCACGCCACATCCTCTGAAAGCAATAAGGAGTAATTGGGCTTGGCACTCACTCATACCAAATCAGCTTTGTCTTCTTCAGTACATGATGCTTGGTTGTCATAAAGGAAGGAAAGAGATTGTGGGGGGGGAACTCCTCTCCCCTCTGTCTCTTTTCCTTCCTTTCTCTCCAGTGTGCAGTTATCCCATTACCTTTGCCGTAGAGACTAATTAACTCTGCATAAGTGAAAATGAGAACTGGTTCTAGTCAAACAGAATAGATGTTAGCCACACAGAGCTGTTGATCATTCTCCTCCACACCTCGCACACCCCACGGACCAACGTTAAACTCCGTGACCGCAATTAAACAGGCCATCAGGTGTGAGTGCTCATTAACACCTAAAGGCTTCATATGATGTATTTGAGAAGTTCTGCCATTCTTTTGCCATTTTTGCTAGCTGCTAGAATAGTGCTTTGGGGATCACTAGAACAGTTAGTGCCAATGCAGAAAAAGTGCTGCTCTGGGCTTTAGTAATTGAGTCATTAACCCTCATATTGTACCCAGATCAAAATAGTGAAGAATTGATTTCCTGCCCTGTTCCCATTGACAATTTTGACTCAATTACTCTAAAATGTAATAAATAGCTAAATTTATATTAGAAAATATTATGGGGCAGTGGTGGCTCAGGCAGTTGAAGCTCTGGTTTGCTGATCAGAAGGTCAGAGGTTCAAGCTCTGTCACCACTTCATCACCAATGTTGGGTCATTGGATAAGATCCTTAACCCTATGCCCCCATACAACCCAGCATGCACTGCTGGTTCCTTGACTTTTAGAAAATGTTGTCACAGGAATGGTATCCAGTGTAAACCCTCTTGTAGATCAAATCATTTGATGGGGTGCCCTTAGGATAAATGAGACTAATCTCAAGAAAAAAATATAAAAATTAGGACTGCTTTTTGAGGTAATTATGTTTATTCCTTAAAACCATTCTTTGCAAATGAGCACTATTTTATAAAGCTTTGTGATTTATGGTCACACCATAACAAATACTCAAAACAGCACGTAGTGCAATTTAATAATGAACAAATGTACTACAAAACCCAACAAAGCAGAAAATTTCATTTATTAGGTACTGTTTACTGTAAGTTTGCATACTGTATTTACAAGCCAAATCAATATGAATGCACAAACCCTAAGCTTTTTTAAACCACATCGCATAAATATAAAGTTTCTTACTTAAACTTGACCTACATGTAAGTCTATTGCTGTAGGAACATGTGGACAAAATGTCCATTGGTTGTTCTGCGAAAAATGGCCACAGGCCTCATTGAGCAGAACTGCCAGTGTAGGCAGTGTCATGCATTTTTGCATGGCATTGGGATACATAACCACCATGATGTGTAGTATTTAAAGTCACCTGCTGAATGTTATTGATAATTGCTTAATTTCTGCTCTGTAGCATGTGTTTAAAATCAGTGCTTGTGTACGTTTTCTCAAGTAAAAATGAACATGGAGGACTTTTATCTGAGTAATATTTTACCTGAGATAACTCTTACTTTACTCAAGTTCATGATTCGTGCACTTTGCCCACTGCTGCCTTTACCATGTTCATAGCTATTGTGTGTGTGTGTGTGTGTGTGTGTGTGTGTGTTTTGTATCAGCTCACACCAGCGGGATTATGTGAGGATGAACATCCCTTTTCCTTTCATAGCAAAATTGGGCCAATAATCATCAAACATAAAGCCAGCTCAAGCCTCGTGTACTTAGCTGGAGTTTTATCACATGTGGAGTTGTTGAGACTGATAACAACCTCCCTGAGTGTGTACTCAAAGAGAGCTCTTGTTTTGAGAATGGAGAACAGACTGATTGCCAGGGGTGGTCTTAGTCAAGAATTGTCATTTCACAAAATATCTTAGTGAGCCTGATAGATAGTCTTGTTTAAAGAATGTAAAAGCAATACTTGAGTAAAAGTTGAAGTATCTTATCAGAAAATGACTTAGGCAGAAATCAAAGACACCTTTTTAGAATATTTCATGAATAAAAGCCTAAAGGTGTCTGATATTGAATGTACTTATCAAAATAACTTTTCCGATGTTAAATGTAATTAAGTATCTGAAGTGGTGGCATGGTGGTGTAGTAGTTCTCACTGTCATCTTGCTCCACCAGGGTATGGGTTCGATTCTCACCTCGGGGTCTGTGTGCATAAAGTTTGCATGTTCTCCCCGTGCTTGGTGGGTTTTCTCTGGGCACTCTAGTTTCCTCCCACATCTCAAAGACATGCAGATTTGGTTAATTGGCATTCCCAAATTCCTCTAGTGTGTGAATGGGTGTGGGGATGTTGGCCTACCATGTTTGTGAAAACGGGAGTAAATACAATAACCACCACTGGCCTCCACGGTCCCTAGTTGGACTCCAGAGGTCTCTGGATGTATGGATGAAAGTAAACGTGTTATAAACTTTGTTGTCGCTTCCTTTTAGTAAAATATAATGTACAGTATAAGTGTTCCCATGCTTTCTTAAACATTTAAATGACTTTAAATGAATGCCATTAATTTCCTATTAATTAATTAATTCCAGGAAAAAAAAATCTGTGGTATCTGCATGTGAAATAATAAGTAAGCACATTTTAACAGACATTCCGCACCTCCTGGAAGATCCGACATGGTTCGGAGCTCTGGGATGTATCCTGACACTATAATAAAAACGACACACATCTAATAGACCTTCTCGGCCGCAAAACGCTACCCGAACACGATCAAATGAAATTTGTAGGATCAAATTTCAGCCGGTAAAAAAACGCCCCGGCTTTCCAAAGTACTATCGCCGAGCCGCTAGAGGATTGCATGCTCTTTAAAAACGATGACACAGAGGACAAGACAGATGTGACCCTCATTGCCTGGCGACACATAAAATGTCAAGTGTGCTCGATACCGTGTCCAGTGCTGCACACAAAACACGCATACACCCAAAATGAGACAGATGTCCCCTAAAAAAACAATGAGAATGCCCTGAGAGTGCTGGGTGTGTAACACGCCTTTACAACATCATGTTATTTAATATTTTGATAAAAGTGTGTCTGAGTGTGTATGTGTGTGTGTGTGTGTGTGTGTGCAAATGGTTAAATCACTATTTGAATGGTTTGGACACAACACAATCAGGAAAGATTTTATCTTGCAGTGCACGTAGAAAATGTCCATAACATTTAGTTTTACTAACACTCTGATCTCTTCGGATTCGACATAATGTCACAGTATAATATTTGCAATATTTCAAGAAAAAAAAAGAAAGATTTTCAACAAATGTATCTGTTCATGGGCATGATGGGTGTCTGACATTTTAAAAACTTACATTCTGTAACGGGGTTTGACGCATGGACGGCACCACAAACACAGACACAAATTACATTAGGAATAATGGGGAAGGAAGGGAGGAAGGGGAAAAGGGGGGGAGAGGGGATGCATGTGCAGGTGTGGAGGTAGTGCTCCGCTGGCATGTGGGCACAGGCTGGTGAGTGGTGGCGGTAGGAGGAGTTGAAAAGTGGGCCTGGTGGGCAGCAGCTCCTGTGAGCTTCCTCGAACAGCAACTCTGGTTGATCATCTGAACCGTCCCCTCCCATCTCTTTTTGTCATGGTGGCTCACGGCTGTCCACTCCACGTGTGTTTAGGGAATGAACCTAATCTGCATGTCTTTGGACTGTGGAAGAAAACCGAAGTATCCAGAGGAAACCTATCAAGCACGGGGAGAACATGCAAACTCCACACACACAGCTCCAAGGCAGGAATTGAACCCGGACCCTGGAGGTGCAAGGCGACAGTTCTAACCACTAAGCCACGGTGCTGCTGCTTTTGATATATTCAAAATTATAAAAATATTTCATTGGATCTTATCATGTTACCCTGTTGTTGATTATTTTCCTGTAGTAGCATGCCTCCTGATTGTTTTATTACTTAGATATTGAACTAGGCAGAAAGTTCACTTTGGTAACATTTTCTAGTCTGTTGACTTTGAGAAATATTGTAATCAGAAAATATGTTGAGCGTCTGTAAGAATCTTGTTGCTGAAGAATGTAAATTGAATAAGTATGAAAAAATTCGAGGAATTATTATTGTTTTTACTTAATTATTTAAGTCTTCCAAAGCAAATGTCAGACATTGAAAGCCTTGGGTGATAAATTTTTTATTTATGATAAATAAAAACATTTTATTTTATTTATTTTTTTTGCCCTTGTCTTTCTTTTCATTATACTTTACCAATTTCTACCACTTTCACACATTCAGCCTCTGTCATCTCTCTCTCTCTCTCTCTCTCTCTCTTGTTCCACCAACCTGCCAAAAGTCTTGTCAGCATCACAGTTGTCAGCATGCGGTTAAACAAACGCTCCTGTCGGTTCTGTTGTCTGTGGATAGATTACGGTGAGAGAGCATCCATCAGAGCCCGCGCCCTGCAGGCAGCGTCATTGATCTGCTCCAGGCCTCAATCAGCAATAATCAGGTCCTGCTTGGCCTGCAGTGATGCTAAGCTATTGATCCACACACAGGCCCCTTGCTACGCACACATTCATTTTCATTAGCACAGAATTGCACCAAGTCACACACTCAAACACACACACACACACACACACACATTATTCAGGAAGTTCATCCCTACTTTCAAGCAGCGCAGTGGGAATTACTACAAAACGGTCGGCTAACTAAGCGGACAAAAAACAATTAACTGAGCAGCGAATCACAGCTGTAGTAATGTGTGAGAGTTAGAGAGAAAGAGAAAAAGGAAAGAAGTGGAGCAAAACAAGAACATGTCCACAAGGATCTTGAAAATGCTTTTGGATCACTAAATACACTTATAATTCGAGACTATGCTTTTATGTTCACCTTACCTCCAGTGAAAGGACCTCTAAATGCTTCAGCATAGCCAGTCATTTTGGACAATTTCATGCTTCCAAGTTTGTGGAAACAGTTTAGGGCCGGTCCCTTCCTGTTCCAACCTGAGATGGAGTCCATGGTGCTGGCTGGGATGATGAGGACCGCATAAATATCCTCATAGAAGACCAGATCTTACTCCATGTGATTTCTTCCTGTGGGGCTACGCAAAGGAGGAGGTGTACAAGACAAAGCCTTGCACACTGGAGAACTTGGAGGCAGTACAAATAAATGTGCAATTTGTTTTAATAGATGTGTATTAGAAATATTTTCATTTTTAATGCCTAGTTACTTTTCACCCACCTTGTAGTAGATGTCAAGCCTGTGCTGTTGGGAATGTAGATCAAACAGGAAGATGTAATTATATCTGCTTACATTATCGAGCACTCCTCAGTATTACACAAGTGGTATAACAGTCACAGTTCCTGAGGAGCAAAACCTTTGTCCTTAAACAGTTGGCTTGTTAAGAGTGTGGGTGTAAATTAAATTTGTGTTTCTCTGTCCTTTTTTCTTCATCTGAAATTTATAAGAGCAATACCGTGCAAAATTCCATTGCACCAAATATAATGACAATACACATCATATCTTAGCCAATCTTATCTTATCTTATATAAAATTGTGTGGTTTGTGATATTGAAGAACAACACAACAAGCTGATTATGAGCTGATGAGGAAGTTAAAAGCTGTCTGTTATAATTCTTGTGGCTCTGTGTTAACTTGAAGATTTGATTTCATTGGGTCTTTGATTGCAAGGCTTTCAGGTAAGATAGTGTATGATGTATTTGAGCTGGTGTACAAATTCTGTGTGAATAAAATGTGAACAGAATTCCAAGCCTGAAAGCTCTGACTGCATTTCTGTGACAGGATTCCTAGCACAAGCCTCTGAGTATTTTTTTTTTCTTCCCTGACTCGATATTGTAAAAAAAAAAAAAAAAAAAAAAATCTTAAAAAATGTTTCTTTTATATACTTGCAGACAAAATAAATGTTGTGCTTTAAATAAAATATACAAAAATTTGTACTGATATGAAAAGCTGATAATAATTTTGTTCGGCCTGTTACATTAAGAACACACGTAAGGTAAAATTTGAGTTATGCTCAGGAGAGTTGCTTTATTATGGATAGCCAAAAATCACATCTTCTCAAAGCCGAACCAATTAATGCACTTGCTCTAATACTGTATGTTGGGGTTTCTATCGTAACAACTTGTAGAAAGAACATCTGCCATAAACAAAAAAGAGTTTAAGGGCTGGGATGGTAAATTTGTCTATATTTACTGTAGCATTTAAGTAAGGAGTCTCCAGTGTCAGATTTATGTAACTGGATTCACTGCTAATCACCCTAGGTATGTCTGGAAAGCCAAGAGTGACAACTCCAAGACAAGCCAGACTAAACTGATGCCACTACCGCTGCTGGTACTCCAGGGTTACACACAAAAAGTAACCATTCGATGACGCTTGGCTGTAGCTGAACATGCAAGTAGACCGTATCGTGAGCCATTGCTGAGTATGTCATTGTTAATGTCATCAAAATTTTAAATGAATGCTGATGATAAATCAAGAAACATTCTAATTTATTTGACAGAAATAAACTTTGTTACAATGCATATGTACAACATTTAATTTGAAATAAACTACTTCTATTTATAAAGCTTTGCATTATGGGCTCCTCGTTGTTAGAACAACGTTATGGAATATCCTGAATTTAAAATAGTGATGAAATTGTACTGTAAAAGGTCAGAGTGGGAAAGATGAGTTGGAAAATTATTATTTGAATAGTTTTTTTCCACACGTAATTTGGAAATATTTCAATAGCCACAAGGTCATGAAAATACAGTAGGTTGAAGCGAAGAAACACTCTCTAACTTACAGTAAGATAAACATACACCATATATTGCACAGAGGTCCATGAGGAGCCACGACAACAGGAAGCAATCAATACATCATAATATATGAGGTGTAATGCATATTTTCTGATCTGATCCCTGAGCCTGGCGTGCCACGGATCGAACTAACACAGTGCGATCGTGTACGGAAAGCGGGAAAGAGCATTCGTTATTACCCGAGACCTTTATCGAACCACTGGAACTCTCTGGCGATGATTTTACATTGCCTGCTTGTGCTCAGTGTCCAATCAGAGCAGTATGCCAAAAAAGAAAAATAAAAGAAATCAGTTGCAGCAATGCCTTCTGGGATTGCGCTCGCTTTCAGGTTGGCGAGAGCACTTTGTTTATCTGCTCATTTATCTAAGAGAGAATGAGAACGCGACGAGTAGCCCGCTGATTAACTTCCCCTCTTGGTGTGCTCTCATCCGTAAATGAACTGAGAAAGAGTGATCTTTGCATAATTGTTTCTTTCACTTTAAAAAAGTAATTAAGCGAGTGGGCCGGGAGGGCGTCATGCCAGGAGAGGAGGCTGGGGAATAATTAGGGATCGATCGGCGTGAGAGACTTCGCAGGGAAGTTCGAATCTGTGTTGGCGCACCCACAGATGGCACGCTTTCAATTCCTAATCTACGCACGTGCCTTGTTGTGCTTGTTCATATCTTTTAAGAAAATCGTTTGAAGCAGCATTTCGAATACTTAAACATGGTGTCACTGATAAAGCAGAGACGTTATAAAATAAAGAAAGGTAGGACTGAGGACTGAGCTATATACCGAGTATTGGTTCGTACAGCATCCATATTTTCTTTGGCAGAGACAGGATGACAGATTGCCGAGAAGCGTGGTGTCAGTGAGCACAGGGAAACATGCAGTAATTAGAAGAGTCATGCCTGGGCAGCGCTGCACGCCGCACTGTTACACTGCCCACCCACGGAGATTGGCGGGTAAAGTAACAAGCCTGAGGCTGGCACACAGCAGCCCGGCCGGAGCTGACGCTTCAGCCTGTCTCCAAAAAACGAGGCCTGCGTGTCACACCGAATGATATTATTGTTAAAGAGTGGAACATGACAACAGCGGCACGCTCACCTTTCAGCTGAGCCTGGCCTTAAGCTTCCCTTCCGAAGGAGTGTGAGACAAACTGTCACAGTCTTAAACCGCCTACATAGCGCTTTGCACCTGTTGAGGGTCAAGAGCTTTTTGCAGATGCTGGCAAATCCGTTCTGGGTTTATCCTTAAATAATACATTGCACTTCATTTACATTCCACATTCTGTAATTACAGGCGGATTACAAAATAAAATTGCCAATTTCTCCTCGGAGCTCACTAGTGCTAGATCAGGATGATATCTGTGTAACATGTGAATCCATTATCGATGCAGTTTTAAGTTATGCAGTGTCACATTCCCTTAGTCATGAACTTTCCACACCTATTATCACCTGAATCCGTGTTGTGTTAACTACAGTACATCTCAACAGCCAGTGTACACAAGTCTTACAGGTTTGCGTTGTTTTTTTCCAATTCTTTGTTGAAAAAAGTAAATAATGCATGCTTAGAAATTTGCAGAAGTCTTCATGATCATTTACTGTACATGTCAAAATGTTAATGATTTTTTTTTGTCTGAAGAAAATTACATATACATTTTTTACATATACAATTCTACTGTATATACAGGTTTCATGCTGGATGCCCTATGTGTGCATGGCCACGATGCTCAACACTAAGGCACAATGCCACAGCTAATTTTCATAATGTAAAAAAAATATATTAAAATTATGTTCTACATCATGGTGGCTTAGCACTGTGGCCTCGATTCTTGCCTTGGGGTCTGTGTGCATGGAGTTTGCATGTTCTTGGTGGGTTTCCTCTGGGTACTCCGGTTTCCTCCGACAGTCCAAAAACATGCAGGTTAGGCTAATTGCCCACAGTGTGTGAATGCACTTGTGAATGTTGACACGAGGTCCTAACATATTCAGAAAAAAATGGGAATAAATACAATGATCATCATTGGCCTCCACAGTCCCCAGTTGAACTACAGAGGTTCCTAGATGGATGATGAATGCCTTAAATTACAACAGAATTTTTTTTTTCATATTAATAGAGCTCTATTATTATCATCAATTATTCTAGATCAATTATTATTAGAGACATGTTTTCATTGTAGAAAACAGGTCAATCAGTCACAAGCTCACTTCATTTAGGAGCTTTAAGAAAGGTCTTTGTGAAGTTCCTTCATGATCCTGGTTGCGAAGATGATGAGAGACTGCAAAGCATCATCAGGAGCAGGGTTCAGTTACAGTCTAAAATAGTTTGAATTTTTTAACACATTTTTCTGCATAAAAGTGCAAAGCTTGTTGCACTGCATGATTTGAATTGTGTTGTTGTGTTGTGTTAACGCCTTCATAAATAGAAAATAGAAACAAACGGTAAAAACTGTTTGGTACTGAAACCATTTCTATTCATAGATAGAAGTAATTGATACTGTAGAGCTTATTAATGTAAAGCACATACTGTACATGTTTCTATTTTAAGCTCATGTTGTACTTTAGCCGTATATTTAAAGGCATCTCCCTGGATTTGAGTTTTTAGCTTCTCTCTTCAAATCGCTGGAGAGTTTTGACATTTTGTACAAACACACAAACCTTTATTTGCATGTTGTTAGCTCTGTTTATTTAAAATGTTCACACAATTCACACAATTCTTGGTAAATTACCTTCAACCTGCCCACAAACTTCATACACAACTCATTTAATTGCACATGCAAGCTAATATGTACACAGTATCATGTACGTGTACAAACCATCTATACTATAGAATCATCTTGTAAACTGATTCTTCTTATCCATAAGTTTTGGCCAATCTGAGAACTTAATGGTTTTTGATGATATCTTAACAAACTGAAAGGATATTAAAAACTCTACATGTTGGTTCCTTAAGCCTAGGTCCCACTGAGATAAGGCCACAGTAATGGTGATTATTAACAAATAGGTTTTTGGGATTGTGCTATAATCATCTACAGATCCCTAATTGAACACCAGCTAAGTTCTGCTGTAGTGATACTTTTCATGTTGAAGCTGAGGTTATAGTCATGATGAGCCTCTTGATGAGCTGCCTATGATTGATTACAGAAGGCCATGTATGACCATGAACGTTTGTAAACATAGAGAGGACCTAAGCGTCTTTTTTGTCCAGTGCATCCCATGGGACCTTGATCGGATTGGATCTGTGGAGTTTAAAGGCTGATCAGTGCCCTTGGGCTCATTGCCTGCTGTACCGCAGGTATTCTGGTGTCCTTCTATTGTAGACAGCATTGACATGTTTGGCCATTTATGCTGCATTGGCTTTTCTGTGGGGTCAGACCGGACAGATTGGCCTTTGCTCCCCACAGGCATACATGATATTGATTATTAATTGAGAATCAATATTAATTTGTTAATGTTTTCTAGTGTTAATGTTATGGCTGATCACTGTGGGTACACCATGTTCCCATCTCGGCACAGTAAGCCATGTGTCAGAGATAATCCCTGGAGGATGCTTTGCACCAGTGGACTCGGTTTTGCGTCTCGGACTTCATTTCCTAGAATGTGTCTCCTTCACCTGTTATAATTGTCCTCACCAGTAGATTGTTTAGTTGTGTGTATAATTCATTGCAAAAGTCACGAAAGCAAGAACCGTGCTTTACACATCTCTGTAGCAGGATGAAGCAACACTTGGTTATTTCAGACGTCTGAAAGATCATACAGTACTTTGTTCTGTTTATCGGCCTATAAAAGAAAATCTATCTCCTATGGATTTTCAGAGGACATTCTGAGACGTGAATTAGTTAGATTGCTCAAACAGAAAACAAATGACATTGACCACCAGTATCACACCAATCTGGACAGATTGACAACTCTACTCACCCGTCAATCATGTGGAATAACTATCTGGTGTGTATATACATTAGGATTTTGGCCTTCTGATAAATGCCACTAAAATGGTAACTGCACTTTGAGAAATGTTTATTGCTTGTCTTTCATCTTGTACCTGTCCAAGATCTCTCTCTCTCTCTCTCTTACCTGCCACTTCCACTTAATCACAGACACACACACCAGGTTATCGATTTCAGAATGCAGTTTTCAGAAAATAACACCTGACTGATGTGCATTGATAACCAAAACAACATTATCTTTTGCAAGACATTTAGTGTGTGTGTGTGTGTGTGCATGTGTGTGTGTGAGTGGATCTTTGTGTAAAAACCCACCACTATCACTCAATGATTCCCAAAATTCACCAACTTAACTGGACATTGAGTTTTTTCTCTGGGTTTGCAATAAAAAGTGGTGGAAAAAGAAAATCATTGAAAGTGCTCAGTTTTCACGATCATGATTAATTTGCTGCCCATCACGACTTCTAGTATGTACATAAGGGATGGATCGGCATTTAGAAAGGAAAGGAGGAAGGAATAGAGCTTGAAGGTTGAAGACAGTCGGTGAGAGAGGTGGAAAGGGAGCATCATTTCCCCTGACATCTGGCAGACTTAAAACGCCCAGACTAGTGTCCTGTATACACACACACTTGTCTTACTATACTTGAAAGGACCTTCCGGTGACATAATAATTAATGTAGAGTAATTAACGCTTTGCCTAAACATAGTACATAAAATGAAACTATCAGTACTTTTAAAATTTGGGGACATTTGTTTCTCGATAATAAAAACAAGGACTGTACCAAAGATAATGCAAAAGATGGCCTAATGTTTAAGTGACATTCCGTAGGTGGTTCAAACCACACATGTTGGTAAAGTAACTCATCTTCTGTCCAAAGGTACTACTCAGCATAGTCTTCATCACAAGCCATGCGTTCGTGCCATCATCAAACGCAAAATCCCGTTTGTCTCAGTTGATGGTCTCCCACTGCTCTACAGAAAGTTTTTCAGCAAGGACACCATCGATGAGTAACATGCACAGATGGATGAAGAAGTTTAAAGAAGGGGGAAACCAGCACTGAAGACGAACCACGCAGTAGGAGACCATCAACTGCGACAAAGGGGATTTTCAAAGAGGATTTGAGATCGAGTTCAACCATGTTGCAAATGCATCGCTTATGACGTAGATGATGATGAGTAGTAAAGGTCGCTTTTGCACTATTTTCAATACAGTCCTCATAACACCACATTACATTTATTTAAAATAATAGGCCATGATGAGGTGTAAGTGGAGTTGTTTTCATCTGTGCTTCTAATGACTCTTGGTGCAAACTGAGAGATTCTCTGAGGAATGTGTGTTCCCTTTCAAAGGCTCCTCTCGATGCTGTGTGAAAACGCTATGGGAAACATCTTGTCATGTTGCCAGTTGTGAAGCATGTGTGTATAAACACGCCAAATTTTGGCCTATATAACCTCGGTCAGGTGACGTCATCTGATTAGAC
>JAQQZS010000008.1:4062413-4075756 GCA_030068045.1 Platyallabes tihoni | reverse complement strand
CGTCACCTGACCGAGGTTATATATGCCAAAATTTGGCGTGTTTGATACACACATGCTTCACAACCGGCAACACAGAACGATGTTCCCATAGCGTTTTCACGCAGCATCTCGTTCACGCTTTTTCAGGGAACAGGGTTACAGCAAAGTAACTCGAGACGTTCTTGATGGGTGCACCAATAATCTTTTCAGCAGTACGAACCATCCTTTGTACAGTAGTCGTCTGATGTTTGCTTTTGTAGCTGAGCTAAACCGGACAGTTAGGAAGTGCACAGGACAGATTCAATTGCTGTATGAGAACTGTATGAGCAGCTCATGTGGCAGGTTGAACTTCCTCAGCCAGGGAAGAAAATACAACCTCTGTTGGGCCTTTTTAACAATGGAGTCAATGTGATTGTCCCACTTCTGATCCTAAAAGAGATGATTGTGCCCAGAAATCAGAATGACTCCACTGCTGCCACATTGCTGTTCTTGATGATTAGTGGGGCAAGTGGTGGTGGTGGGGGGGGGGGGGGTCCCTTTGAAATCCAAAATCATCTCCACTGTTTTGAGAATACTCCCTGAAACTTTCAAATCTAGCTTGTTGTGCACCAGACAGAGAGCTGCTCAACCTCACGTCTATATGCAGACTCACTGCCCTGGATGTTCTGGACTGTAGTGTCGTCTGCATCTACCACTTTCATTTAACAATTTTCTGATTCTGTCATTGGAGACAAAATTAAATCTCAGATTCTAGAGGTGAGAATACATAACCTCTGCGCATCTCCCTCCAAAGGATCCGTTATCCCAGGGCACTTTGCATTGGTTCATCTTAGCCTAGTTTGGATATAATTTTCATTCGGTTTAAGTCTGTGGTAGTAGCATTTCAGTATAGCTTTAAGTTATAAAAATAAGCGTTGCTCACGTTTTATACTCCTTTGACTTTACAACCTGGACTTGAAATGGAGATGAATCTGAATTATATGCCATGAATTGACACAAAATAGCCATACTTAAAATATCCAAAATATTCAAAGTGATTAAAATAAATTACTATAGCTTGCAAAAATATTTATATTAAAAAAGTTACACAATAAATTGCGGGAACGTTTAAGGGGTGAACACTTATGAATATTTATAACTGTCTAACTTATAGGTAAAAACTCTTGCACCTGACATCACAATGTTTATCAGCCACTGCCCTGCCCACTTTTGGATGGCAAAAGAGATGTTGCTTACGTTGTGCAGTCATAGAAGCATCAAGAAAACACATCTAATAATGTTACATCATCTTAAACATCACTTTGTCTCCTTAGTGATTACTTCTAAGTCATTTGGAATTGCCTCTGAACCATCCGTGTTTTACGGCTAATACTAATTACGATACCAACTACGATACCAAACTAACAGGCTGTCAACACAAGGCTGAATCCCAAATCCCGCTCTAACTCCTGATCAAGGGCACAACTGGATGTGTAGAACAAGGGATTGTACACCGTACATAACATATATAATGCTTTTTTGGATTCAACCCTGTTATTATACAGTTATTTAGCTATTAACTAAGAAGCTTGAAAAGTCAGTATCAGCTAACATTACTTGCACATAATTTTATGAAGTGTAAAGCACAACATATTACATAGCAGCGTCTCATTAGCAACAGAAGCACTGAATGAGCTAATGGGACAGAAACCAAGCAGAATCTCATATTTGTACCCCGTCTGATGTAATAATGCTACGATAACAAATCAAACTTCTGCAAATGAATATCCTTATTACCTTCTTCATCCATTTTTGCGTGAGTGTTTTGTTTTTGAATAAGTTACGAAGTCGACCATAACATAATAATCAGCGGAACAGAATAAATCTGTTGCTACATTACTCTTTTATCTGTGTGACAAAGCAATCAGGTAATCCAGTAGGTAATCAGGTAATAATCAATAAAATTCATAGTAGGATAATGTTGGTTGATGGTGAATATGCTGTCCACTGTTGTGACTGACAGCATTTATTAACATGACTGTAAAAAGTCTGTAAACAAACTATTAGCTTACTTTAAAACTTTTAGACCAGGCAGTTATCAAGGATGAACAAGTGCAACAATTGGAAACTTTCTTTCTTTTATCCTGTGAGCTTTATATCTTACTGCTGGTCTGCATGAAAGTAAGAAACATCTGCTCATGCATTCTTTGTTGCACATCTGTAGCCTCAAACAGACGCCCCCATACCTTTATGTTAAGGTTTAAAAAATGAAATCATAGTGCGTCTAATCTGTATTTTTGTTTTTGTTAAGAACACATCATTTGTTCATCTGTTACATCCCTATTAGACATTTCTCATTGTGTTAACTGGTTTAAAGTTTTTTCTCTGAGCCATTGCGCAACATAGATCTTGGGTAAATATATTACTAGAGAGAGAGAGAGAGAGAGAGAGAGAGAGAGAAAAAGATCTAGCTTACAAATTGAATTGCTGACCCCACCTTTAAGACACATGCCCCTGGGATCCTGTGTAGCTCTTGGCCTCTTTAATCATTTACGGTTTCCTTCCAACTTTCCCCAGCAGTGGCATTTTTGTCTTCAGCATTGCCTATTCTGTAGAAATATATTTGTCATGTACAGACAGATTATGAAGAAAGTTCAACTTTAAGAATTAACGTAATTTATTAAGTACTCTATAAGGGATTAAAAAGGTGTCTTAATGCAAAACATAACCTTTAGTGGCAATAAAAAAGTGTTCATATTTTTATGTCAAACACTCTGTGCTATAAATGGTCCCTGTCTCAATTATGCATTTCTCGGAATAAATATTCTGCCAAACAAATAAATGTAATAAAACTTAATGAAGCTGTATGAAACTATAAATGTGTTCACCAGTGGCAGAATTGAGGGAAGATTGGGATATGCGACTTGACAAATAAGATACCTTGCAAGACACCAATTTAATCCCTCATTCATCTTCTCAGGAAGCTCGTTATCCTGGTCAGGCTTATGGTAAATCCAGAGTCTATCCAGAGAGAGTGTAATGGGGAAATACACCTTGGATAGGACGCAGTCCATTACAGAGCACCATGCACACTTGTTTTCAATTTAGAGTCCATCTTCAGTTATGTTCTTTTTAGGAGAAACATAATAAACTGTAATCCAAAGGTGTTCTGGACTCAGGACCAAACCAGATCCAGCATGTAATCTTGTATATGAACATATATATTTTTAAAGAAAACATTTAGTAACATTTTGTAAGTGTGAATTTCAGGAGGAGATTTTTTTGGATGGGATGAGATTTTCAGATCTACCTGTTCGATCTAAAAGCTGTCCAGCTATAAGCTTCGCCCCCAACTTCACTGTCAGTGAAGTTACTGGGATGGTATTGGTGGAGGGGGTTACACCAGATGGCGCTCCTCTCCAGAGCGCCACTGGTGAGCAGCTAAGTCATCCATGCTGACAGGCTGGCACATTCCCAGAAGAGATTGAGGGTGCCAGTCTGACTCCATATGGCCTCTCTGGTGGCTCAGTCCTGGTCTGGGTGGCACCGTTTATCCAGCCCCAGGCTTTGCCCGCAGACACGGGACTGCACAGGACAAAGGAGACGAGTAGAGGCATATTATTTTGTGGGGTGGGGGTTGCTCTGCAAACACTGTTTTTTTTTTTTTTTTTTTTGCAGTTAGCAAATACAGTACCCAGTGTTGGATGTGCCTTCAGGCTGGAGCTTGATGGGTATCTAGAGAGCGTTTGGGTCGGTGTGGCATTCAATCCGTAATGCATTTATGGGTGTTGAAGCGTTCTCTACTTCCTACAGGTGGGACTTATTATGAAATGCCATTCGGGTGTCCAGAGAGATCATACATTTTTGATGTGGATGTGGCGCTCGGCTCGAGGACAGGTTCAGCGCTGGCATGTTAATGTCAGAATGACATTTAGTAGCAGTTCGAGTTTACTTTGCTAAGATGAGAACTGGTAAGAGTGGTGAGGAGAACTCTTGACAGCCGGCTAGGTTGCTAGGTAACATGTCTGAGAGCTTCAGGAAATCTGTGCGAGTGAGTCTAGACTATTTCATTTGGAAAAAAGCACAGAAAGAAAGAGATGCCATTTTCATTAGTATATTCTACTAATATAGTGTATCTATTAATGTCATAGAGAATGGCCTCTGTCTCTCTCTTCCTCTCTCTTTCTCTCTCTCTCTGGTGGGAAATAGGGTGTAATCTGGTTAACACGCTGTGTCCGATCTCTGAATGAGAAGCCCATTAGGCAGGCTGCCATTAGCCGGATTACATGTGCTATTATCAAGCCGGAGAGTGACACTGAGCAGGCACAGACCCAATCACGCAGCTTAGCTGTCACCTCTATCACTAGAATTAATGTAAAAAAATGCAGAAAGCATTTCTGATGTCAGATTAAATAAGTGCTAGCTGTGATCAAGCACATTCACTCTGTAAGACAAACACACACATACACACACACACGGAACCATTAGGTTCACTGGCATTTGCTTCAGTGTCAGTGTCGTGTCTATTCTCCTAATCCAAATCTCTGACCTTTTCCTGACTGGTCGCGCTGACAATGAGCCAGGACTGAGTAGTGAAGGAAGTATCAAGGGAGTAACACTCTCTCTAAGTATTACGCAAACCACATACTGTAGTATCACCTCTCTGCACTATAGTGCTAATATAATAAACTACTCATTCTTTATTACTGGTAGAGTCACAGAGAACCCGGGGTCAATCCCTGGAATTTTAAAGAGTGTTAGATGAGGAAAACAAGCCCGGGTGAGATACAAGTTCACAGCATGACACCACACACAACACACCCACACTTTTACATACTTATTCAGCTACACAATGAAGGTTTGATAATTTTTATATGTAAGGAGTTGACCTTGACAAAGTGGTGTAACATTTAGTTGAAAAAAGTATTTTCCTGTGAGTACATGGTATCCTAAAGTGTTTCATTTCTCTTATACAGAGTGGGCACCAGAAAAGTAGCCCCCCTCCAATACCGATGCCACACTCTTTGAAGGAGGTCATAGCTCTTTGCTCCGTACCCCGTTGTCCATCTGTCTGGTGACGTGGTCTCGCCCAGTGTGCAGTTCTGGCTTGTCCACATGCGGCTTTAATTTGTGGGGACATTTGAAGCAGAAAGTATATTCCAACAATCCACCATACCCTGGATGAACTTAAGGAAACCATCACAAACACTATCCACAGCATCACTGTTGAAGGATCAGCCAACATGCTCAGAAAGGTGCATAGATAAGAACAGAGACCACTTTCAACATCTGTTTCTGTTTCTGTAGGTCAGTAAATAAAAAAAATCCACTTGTTCATTCATTTCGGGCGGCTACTTTTTCCGTGGCCCACCTTGTATCATGGCAATGTTCCAGGCATTATCCAGTATTTACCCAGTATCACAGCCGTGCTGATATTCGGTACAACAACAGTTCCACAAACACTATTTAATATCAACAGATGAGTTATTTTGTCATTTAACCAGTTATTATCCTCCGACACCTGTATTTAAAAGTAGTTTTAAATTCTTACCGATACTACTGTATGTACTGTACTTAAAAGGTAAGAAGAATAAACCATGGAGGTGATGGACAGTCGTGGGAAACTTCTGAGATTTACTTTAGATTTCTACTTATTCCACTTTAGAATATCCGCTAACTTTTGGGTTCCTGGGTTGAATCCCAAATAGTGCAAAACAGGAAAGCTAGTGCAACATGTATGTTATAGAATCCCTTTTTATGCATACTAAGTAGTGCCCTTAAACAAGGTTTAGAAAGGAATTTGGGATTCAGACTTGTGATAGAAGCTAGTCAGCTTTGTAGCCCACTTCAGCCTGGGAACAGAACAAAATGGACATCTCAGGTGCAACTTGGAAGCAGTTACTATGGAGATGAAGTGTTGTTTAAGATGACAATGTTATCAGATGTGTTTTCTTGTTGAACATGCTTCCGTGACTGGATTTGAAAGTGGGTTTTTGACAGGCAGCTGCTCTCCCTGCTTTCCAGTACTCTGGGCTATACTGACATACTTTCACCTATTTAGTTTAATTAACAACTGTTAAAACAGCTGTGATGCAGAGAAATGCATACTGTATAGTTAGATATCCCAGTGCTGTTATTGTTTATTATAACCACTTGTGTAATTCCTCTTGTCCAATCAGATTACTCGGTCTGAAATAAGTCTTTTGACTTACCCATTTAATTCCTCACCAGACTCACATTTTTGCATCTTGTTCTTTTAGAAACTGGAAGACTAAAAGAAAAAGAGTTACTCCTTAAAGCACTGACATTGGAGACTCCTTCCAAAAATTATGCCATTTGTGTTTTCCATGTTAAATAACAACACTTTAAAGTTGTTACTACAAACATGATAATGTATCAGAGTAATAGTGATGGGTCGTTCATGGACAATTTGTTCTTTTTGAACAAGTCTTTAACGTGACTCAGAGAAAATGGAGAGTGATTTGATTATTTTCTACTGGGTGCGCTTGCGCAAATCATTGCAAAACCTCCGTAGGTTATGTACAGGAAACAGAAATGAGTAGTTACCTTTAAGTCTTTTGGTCCGAATCGTTCGTTCTTTTGTCACGTGACTCCCATAGACGCTATGTGGTGCAATAGATTCAAAAGAACGAACAACTCGGACAAGAAGATATGAGAGGTGAACTGCTCATTCTGTTTATTGTAATATGTCCTTAGCAGCATTGTAATATTTTCATTACTGGAACTATAGCCAAAATGTGTGTATGTAGACATGTTGGGGGTCTGTTTATTGAAAATGTAACATTCTATTTCATTTCTAAACGAAATGAACGAAATGACTCAAAAAAAGATTTGTTCATTTTGGTGTACGAAAAAAGCTGCTGATGTAGAAACTTGTCAAATCAACACCTTCTGAATAATCAGAAACAAGAATTTAACCTGTAGCATAAATTACACATAATTATACGAATCGACAACATCCTAGGAGCATTATACTTTACAATGAAAAGGAAATAATTTTCTCTGGCTCAATTTCTAAATGCATGTCTGTACACAGTGAGCTACTTCTCAGCGGTTTATCTCAAAGGTTAGCTGCAAACAGCAGTCAAAGTCGAACACTGAGTGCACCGGCAAAGCAGGAAACCATCTGCTGTGTGATGGTAGAAAGAGAGCTTATTGTTTCTCTCTTAACATAGGAAAACTTTGCAATTTTCTTTTTCCAGTATTACCAAATACTGACTTTATTCCATTAATTACTGTTTACTGGGCTTTATATAAATATATATATATATATAAAAAAATTTATATATATATATATATATATATATATAATTTTTTTTTGCACAGCACATTCCAGTCCAGGGTGTACCCCACCTATTGCCCCAAGTCCTCCTGCATCCCTGAGAGAATGAGTGAGTTTGGCTTCCCTTAAAATAGACCTGACCTATTATATACAGTAAGAATAACTTTTAATCATTTTTAGATATTCAGTTCGGTTTCCAGTGTGTTTTCAATTCAATTTAATTCAATTCAATTTTATTCAATTTTATTTTATTTATATAGAGCTTTTAACAATGCTCTCAACTAGCTTCACAAAATGAAAATTTATGGAAGTGTGCATGAGTGAGAAAAAATGTGTTTAGATAATAATGAGATTGTCCCTGATGAACAAGCCGAGGGCGACGGTGACAAGGAAAAACTCCCTGAGATGGTAGTAGAAAGAAACCTTGAGAGGAACCAGACTCAACAGACTCAATCTTTGCCCATCAATCCCCTATCATCTAACCCATCAACGCATTTTTGTATTGGCCACAGCTCAAACAAGACAATTAGATTTCCCCCTAATGTGACCTCATATAAGAAGATCCCCTACACTGTCTTGGTGCTCAACTGTGCTATTCTATAGTGGGGCATGGCTCAGCAGTGTCTGATTTGGAGTGAGTGAAACAGAGGTATGAAAAAAATGCTGTGGTATTTCAGCTGGAGAGCGCACACACACACACACACACACACACACACACACTTTGGAGGAGCTCTGAGACCTATGTCTGAGAAATGGTAAAATATGGGACCTTTAAGGCAGCGCAGCTCAACACTGTGAAATATGACTAAACTCATGAAGTGTTTTGCAGTGTCATCACGACCCAGACACAAGAAATCTTCTTATGCTCTGATGCGCTTCACACACAGTGTTCCACTTTCCCGTGAAAGTAGATGGCAAATGGGAACTCTTCCATTTTTAGTCACAAAAAGTGCCATGTCTTCTAATGGAAGCTTAAAGTCAAATTGATGACACTGACATAGATGGAAGATGATGGAGCTGTCAAAACAAAACCACTCATTACCAACTTTAATGGTATGATTTTTTTTTTCTTTAGCAGGTAGGATGTGCAGATCTGGGGGATTGACGCAGGGTGTTATGATGAGCTGGTACTGTATGTTTAGATCCTGCCTTCCCCATTCTCATTGATCACTCAGGTTTGTTGATTGGTTGCTTTACATCTCAGGGAGCTCATGTCTGTGTTTCCTTCTGACTCCCCCTTTTAGTAATGGTGTCATAGTTAGTCCTGCTGGGGTCTCTGCTTGCACTCTGCACTAAATATACATTTGCCTTATACATAGTGAGATGTTGAGTATACCTACCTGTTTTCTCTCTCTCTCTCTCTCTCTCTCTCTCTCTCTCTCTCTGAGCTACACATTGCACGTCCCCTTCAGACAGCCCCTCTGGACCTGTCTCGCTGTCGAGGATGTCCCGCATGTCTCATAAACACATGCCTAAACCTAGTGGAAAGCCTTCCCACCAAAGGGTGGGCCAACATTACTGTATATTAAACCCTAGTAAATACTGACTTTATTTCATTAATTACTGTTTACCAGACTTTATAGTTTTTAATTTTTTTAAGGCATCCTTGTTTTACAGCAATATTTGCATGGACCTGAAAATATTGCACAGTACATCCCATGGATTAAGAATTGGATGTTACTCAAGGTCATGTGCATGTGAAGGATAAGCTGCAGAGGAGTTAATTTACCTCTAAGTTAATTTAGAGTTATCAGCTTCAGAAATCACCAGTTAACAAACAGCACCTCAGATGAGAGGCGTTATAAAGGCTTTAAAGAGCATACAGTAATTAACAGACACATTTCAATATCAACTGTTCAAATGAGATTATTGCATATTTTGGACACCTTCACCATTGTTTTTCATTGTAGTTAGAAAGTATATATATATATATATATATATATATACAGTAAATATATATGCAATGAATTCTGTTAGAAGCTCTATATAAGTAAAATAATAATAATAATAATAATAATAATAATAAAGAAAGATTAGAATGCAAGGATGATGCAAAAAGTTAGTTCTGCTAGCTAGCTTCATTCTAGGATTTGATTTGATTTTAAGTCAAGGCTGTTTATTTGGCTATTCACTCACTCACTCACTCACTAACTCATGGTCTGTACCACTTTATCCTGTATACAGGGTCACAGGAGGCCTGGAGCCTATCCCAGGAGATTAGGGCATGAGGTGATGTACACCCTGGATGGGATGCCAATCTATCGCAGGGTAGACACACATACAGTACACACTCATTCACACACTAAGGGCAATTTGGGAACACCAATTAGACTTACAGTATCTACATGTCTTTGGATGGTGGGAGAAAACCAGAGTACCCAGAGTAAATGTACCAAGCACAGGGAGAACATGCAAACTCCATGCACTCAGACCCAAGGTATGGCCTGAACCCGGATCGTGGAGATGCAAGGCCACAGCGCTTATCATTACGCCACTATGCCACAAGGGGTAGCTCAGTGGTTAAGGCATTGGACTATGGTTCAGAAGGTCTCAGGTTCAAACTACACACCCTCAAAGTTGCCACTAGTGGGCCCTTGTGCAAGGCCCTTAACCCTCAACTGCTCAGATAATGAGATAAAAATGTAAGTAGCTCTGGATAAGGATGTCTGACAAATGCCTAAATGTATTTAAGCATTCATATTTGACATAAATAATTAATAACATGAATAAATACCCTAACTAGCACTAGCATCGATGTGTATGTAGCTGTAGCAAAAACAAACAGAAACTATATAATGAGCAACAAAGCTTTGCCAGTATAATAAAATCACTGTATCAAATAGACATATTGTTGAAAATAATCTGCAACTGTGGAATGTGAAACATGTGGACAGTGGAACATGGACAAACATGAAGCTTCTCATTCTGTAAAGTTGATTATTTATAAATAATCAATAAATTATATAATATAAGTATAAGTATAGTAGACGTATATACTGTATATATAAGTTGCCAATGATTAAACTTTTAATATACTGTACACCAAATAAACATTTTATGGACAAAAAAAAAAGCTAACCATAATGCTTTATCTCTGACTGTGAGTAATCACTGATACTGGAGACTCCTTCCATGAATGCTAAAAAAAAAAAAAATCACTGGATTAACATTTATCATTTATACATTTTTAACATTATCAACATTCAACATGTTATACATTTGTTGCCACAGAAACAAATATAGTGGAATGAGGAAATCTTAACTCTAAACCTGTGACTTTTACAGATATAACTTCCGGCCAGTCAGAATGAAGATTTGTTTATTCGTGTAGTCTGATGTTCAGTCTTCCTTTCAAGCTGAATATGAACATGCACTCCATATAAGGAAGACGCTTCTTATCTCTTTCTCTCTCTAACACACACACACACACACACACACACACACATACACATTTACTTACTTTCTCACACACTATTGTGTTGACGACACATATGGCCAATTATGGGTGGAAGAGGTGATGTGTATGAGAGGTGAAAACTTTTTCACACTTCGCAGGTGATCAAATCTCCATGAGCGAGACAGCGACACAGCAGGGAACCTCGGCAGGAGCCGTCCGCCATCTTTTCTTCTCCTTCTCTTCGCCACATGCACATAAACACACACCTGCTTATTCCACTTAATGCCCTGGTCCATACCTAAGGCATTTTCTTTCCAATCAATACGCTTGCTAACTCTATTGCTGTATGAGGATGGATTGAGTCGGAATGTAGGATGTGGTGGGGGGGGGGGGGGTGTGCAGAAGGGAGAAGAGGAAAAAGCAATATTCACTTCATAAATCATGCAGTACGAGATGTCACAGGGGTAATTGTGCTTCTGTGAGTGCTCTTTAAAGATAGAGGCGATTTTATGACTGGGATAACACACGGAGACTCCCCGCTCCCGCCATTACACACTCATTACGGGGGAATTAGAGTGGAAATACTGCAATGATACCGTTCATAGCATTCCTCGTCGGTCCTGTGAGTTTTTTTTTCTTTTTGCGCTTCATTCATGCATCAAAGAATGTGCTTCTGAGTGCTACCAGTCTGCTCCTCCTTAATCCACCGTAATCGATAGTTTTTCTCTTCCTTCATAGTTTGTTCCATTATTCAAGACATATTTGTATTATTTGACCTCAAGTTACAGCACACACACACGCACACACACACAAACACACACACCAGCATCATTCTCATAATTTCAATTCATTTTTCTGCTTATGGCGGATAAATGAATCAATTCTAGTTCAATTCCTTGGGTAATAGATTCAGTGGATTTGCACACTATGCTCCATCATATCTCTCACTCTCTCTCTCTCACTCTCTCTCTCTCATTCTAGCGGAGAATGGAAAGTCTCCTCAGGCTGATGAACAATATCCTTACACCGGTCTCTGGGTAAAGGGTCTACATTTATGGTCTTTACTCACGTCCATGAGTCACCGGATTAGAGCTGAGGCCCTGCGGCTGAGAATTGAATTTGAAGCTGCTACCATTTTTGCTACATTTGGGCTTCAAAAGTACAACTGTACATTTGTGCTCATTTAGCAGAAGGGTTTCTTGACTGGATTTATCATTAGTCTTGATGCGTATTGGTACTTTCATGTTATATTCAGATAAATCCATTGATAGTTGATTGGATTCCATTATGTACATCGTCGCCTTGCACCTCCAGGGTCCAGGTCCGATTCCTGGCCAGGCTTGATTCCCATCTCTGTGTGCATAGAGGATGCATGTTCTCCCCGTGTTTGGTGGGTTTCCTCCAGGTACTCCGCTTTCCTCCCATAGTCCAAAGACTTGCAGGTTAGGCTAATTGGCTTGTAGTGTGTGAATGAGTGTGTATGTGTGTGTGCCCTGCGATATATTGGCACCCTGTCCAGGTGTACCCTGACTTGTGCCCTAAGCCTCCTGGGATAGGTTCCAGGTCCCTCGCAACCCTGAATACCCTGAAATTGATGTGATTTGCCAATTTTTATAATTAGGGGTTTACTGGGAGTCCAGAGGAGTTTACGGTCAGATTGACCGTAAACTCTGAGTCAGGGGTTCAAGCGGCAGTACAGTCAAGCAGCTACTGTTGAGCCCTTGACCACGCATTTTCTCTAGGGTCACTGTTTCCTGGATGCTGCTGCACTCTGACCCCGGCCTCCTAACTGGGATATGAGAAAAAAAAAACACAATGATTTAATCTTAATGTTACCTGAACCTTTGGGAAATTCAAGAGTCAAGAGTTGAAGAAGCAACATTCAAACAACCACAAATCTCCAGACCACACACTGCATTATTCAGAAAAGTCATACAAATGTACTCCACAGGATAAACAAATTTATATCCAGAATGTTCCACAAGACAACAACAACAAAGCAACCGGTTAAATATTTGGCAGCAACAGGTACCAAACATGTCCATCCTCCATAATTTTCCTTCCTTGAGAAGCTACTGTACAAAGAGTAAATCTTTACTGGGGGACAGCCTTTAAAAATCCAGTCTGACATTTCCAGGACAAAGACATAGTCATTTGAAAGAGTGACACTTTGGAGAAACAATAACAGTTCGGCCATAACGATCTCCAGGATGCGTGGGGGGAAAACAGCTGAGACTTTTCATCTGCAGAACAACATCCTGCAGTGTGAAGCATGGGGGTGGCAGCATCATGTTGTTGAGTTCTGTTTTGCTAGAAAGTGCACTTCAGAAAATACAGTAGATGGCATCGTGAGAATGGAGGATTATCTAGAAATACTGATGCAACACTGTCACGGTCCGTGCAGGCGTGGTGGATCCAAGCGCAGGACGCATAAGGAAAACAGCGCCGGTTATCCTGTGATGATTTGCGCGCTGATAGTTTTATGAATGAAAGGAGGCGCAGCGCGAGCTTAGAGCAGAGCGTGCGTGAGTGAAGAGCCGGCGTGCGCTGAATGCAAGTCTGATCCGTGGGGAGTAATCGAGAGCAAGAGCGTGCGTGGTTCAAAGCCGAGAGTTCAGATACAGTCCGTGATCCTGAAGCGTGGTCATGAAACGTGAGCAAGAGTCGATAACCGGAAATCCAAAA
>JAQQZS010000008.1:3958076-3979761 GCA_030068045.1 Platyallabes tihoni | reverse complement strand
ATGTAGAAAATAAATCACTAAACAAAAACAAAGAAATTTGCAAGTGTTCTAAAACTTTTGAACGGTAGTGTACATTTTATTTAAAATACAAATTTTCTGTTTATAGAATTTTTTTTTAAGTGTAAGATCTGTTTGTTTTTTCTAAACACAACTTTGCTTTTCAGCACTTTACACTTTTGCACAGCACTGTAATTAAACCTTCATATATCAGCGTACAGAACAGTATGTAGTCTCATATGTGCAAAACAAAAAGGTTTACTGTGTTTTAATTAAAAGTACTTTGAGATACAGTATATACCAACAGCAACCAGAAAAATGGATGAGTGTTGGAATTATTTGTTCTTCCTAGTAAAAAAAAAAAAAAAAAAGAACTACAGTGTGTATATAAGGTACGTTTTTGCCTCCTTCCTGAGTCATATTTAAATGATTGAGGTCATCAAACTAATTTTAATATTACATAAAGATAACCTGAGTAAATACAAAATGCAATTTTTAAATAATAATTTCATTCATTAAGTCGGGAAAAAGCTGTCCAAACCTGCCTGGCCGTATGTGAAAAAGTAATAATAGGAAAAAATAAATCAATTATTTGTACCTTGTAAGCACAGTGCCATGATTTTTGTCACATATCCCATTTAGGAAGCCGAGATCAGAGCACAGGATACAGCGACCCCTGGGACAGAAAGGGTTAAGATCCTTGCTCAAGGGCTCAACAATGGAAGCCGGACGATGTTGGGTCTCGAACCCACAGCCTTAACCGATTGAGCCACCTCTGCCCCTAAACCGAATAACTAGTTGTGCCACCCTTGGTGTTTGCAATAACTGGGAATAAGTCTTTCACCACACTGTGGACGAATTTTGACCCACTCTTTTTTGCAGACCTGTTTTAAGTCAGCCACATTAGAGGGTTTTTCAAGCATGAACAACCTGTTTAAGGATCTCAATTGGGTTTAAGTCTGGACTTTGACTAAGCCACTCCAAAACCTTAACTCTGTTCTCCTGGGGTTATTCAGTGGCGGGGGCTTGTTGGTGTGTTTCGGACTTGCAAAAACAAATAAAACAACAGAAAGGGAGTAAATACTTTTTAACAGCACTGCGACTTACCCTCTAGATGATGAAAACACAGCATTTGTGCAAGACAATGTATAATGCAAACAGTTTCTAGTCTACATTTCATTTTCTTAAGACCGTAGAGTAGCTAAACCCGAGAACGTGCCTGACCTGAGACTGGTAGAGAAGAAGGAAAGTTTGTTCCTAGAAATAAAAGTTTCTGAAACAAAACTTGTGTCTAATTAAGCGATAACCAGCAGATAAGGCGAGGAAGTTCCTTTGTTATGCAGCGTTCTTAACAACCGAGTCTCTCATTCACTGTGTCCTCTAATCAGACAGTGAGAAGGCGGGGCCACGACCTTCGCCCTGATCTGTTGTCTAATTGGACGCCGCATTTGCTACTCGGCCGACTGGAACATTAAAGACGCTGTAATTGGGGGTTGTCAGGTTATTAGCTGCGGGCTTGTGCGGGCTGGACGGAAATGCCGAGCATGTCAATGCTGGGAAACGAGAAGCGGCGAGGAAAAGCCTCATTTATGAGACAGCAGCAGAGGATCCTCAAAAAAAAAAAAAAAAAAAAGCTTGGAGGCGCTGGAACACACATACACACACACATCAGTCAACCAACAGTCCCTGGGAGGAAGCATGCTGGGTGTATGTACTCAGACACATGTGTATATGTGAGTGTCCGTGTGTGTGTGAGAGTGTGTGTGCTAGCGATGCTCACAGCATATTCACTAAAATAAGCATCCTTACTGATTCGTTCTCGGCTCACACACTGACTCATGAGAAGATTCGCTCTGTATAATGAGCACATACAGTATAAACACACACACACACACATCCACACACATCACTCACTCACATCACTCACTCACTCACTCATCTTCTATACCGCTTTATCCTGTATTCAGGATCACGGGGACCTGGAGCCCATCCAGGGTGCCAATCACACACACATCATTTCACATTATTTCTCTTATCATGGACTCACACACACACACACACACACACAATCATGCGCTGCTCATTTGAAGGTGATCTAAATAAACAAGAAACTTTCCCTGCCAGGTTACCCACAATAAACTTTAAATATGTATTTGATAAGTTTAGAGAAGTTTACAATAACCATGATGATTATTTAGTTAAAGCAATTTGTACAGCATGACAATGTTTCACAAAAGCCATACAGTTCTTAATCATGTGACTCCCGTGACTCATTAGAAGAATCACGGCTGAAACAGAACTGAAGTGACAGAGATGAGTCATCTCTGACTCTTCTAAATTGCTAACACTGGAGACTCCTTTCATGAAGGTTGGATGAATCGACATAGCTTTGTGTCCATGTGTTTACCTAAAGCTGTGGTTTGCCTGGTCAGAGCTTCTTTTATAGGAACACACACATATACACTCACACCACACATACACACACCACACATACACACACCACACATATACACACACAGAGAAATTCAACAATGCTGTGCCAGAAATAGCAATAATAATAATAATAATAATTATTATTATTATTATTATTATTATTATTATAATACACAGTGGTGTAGTGGTTAGTTAGCACTGTCGTCTCGCACCTCCGACGGTCCGGGTTCGATTTCAGCCTTGGTGTCTGTGTGCATGGAGTTTGTTTGTTCTACCCATGCAGCTTGGTGGGTTTCCTCCGGGTGGTCTGGTTTCCTCCCACAGTCCAAAGACATGCAGATTAGTTTAACTGGTGTCCCGAAATTATGTGTGTGTGTGTGTGTGTGTGTGTGTGTGTGTGTGTGTGTGCCCTGTATTGGATCACCTCGCCTCATGCCCTAAGTCTTCTGCGGTGATCCTGTACACAAAATTAGCGATAATTCATATAGACAATTAATTTATTATTATTATTATTATTATTATTATTACATAAAGCATGTTGATCTCTTAAGGGCAAACAATTTAGCATGAACATATGCTTGGAACCATATTATGGGGTGGCATCTTTTTTGCACACAGATGTCCACATGCATGTTAATGTTTGGGACTTTTTACACTTACGCACACACACACACACACACACACACACACGAAATAATTAACAAGAAAACATCATAGCTCTTGGTGACATTTTCTTGCGAACATGCACACATGCATGCATACAGTACACACACACACACACACACACACACACACACACACAGTGAGCATTAGTGAGTGGTTGGTTGTCACACAGTGCAGTGTGTGTGTGTGTGTGTGTGTGCATGTGTGTGTGTGTGTGTGTGTGTTTAACAATTCATTCACCTCTGGAAATAAACATGCGCTACTATATGATAACGACTCTCCAGCCAGCACTTCCTGATGAATAGACCAATTCATGAAAAATGTATAGCACAGCAATATCCTTGCTTCTCTCTCTCTTCATCCCTCCATCGCTCATTCCCTCTCTTATAATCTTTTCTCCTCTCTTTCCCCCCCAAAAGACCACAATTACCGCTCTCCTCATTACGCAGCCGAGACAACAGGGGGCCACTCCATCAATCTGAGACTCCTTTATAAGTATCATAATCCACACGTGGCCTCCCTAACTCACTAAACCCGCTCTCTCCGAAGCGCCGGGCCGACTCTCTGCTCTGTCCTCGCGCAGCTAAAGACTTCATGAAGATTCATAATCCAGGACGCTGTGTGCGATTCCAACGATTTCTTTTTTATTTATTTATTTAGTATCTTTTCGAAGAGCTTGCGAGATGTACGATGTTCTCATTAGGAGTGTGTTTTCTGTAATGCATGGCTCAAATCATAATTATAAAAAAAAAAAAATAGTTTGTGGAACTGAAGCTTAATGGGCTCATTTAACTTTATGGACCGGAAATGTCCATAATAGTCTCTGAACATGAAATTTTAAAACTGGAGAATATAATCTATGTTGAATAATAAATATCTGAGGAATGACCACAACCGCCCAGAGAATATCTGCTCACCTTTTGCGCTCCGTTAATCATTAAAAATGCCATGATCTTTAAACATAAAAATTGTAAATGCCCGGCGGTCTACTGCTAGCTAACTAGCTTGCGTTAATCACAGTTCGATGTGGGATTTGTGACATTCATCCCATATCCCATGCGCTTTTTATGCTGTAATACTCAACTTTTTTCTTCTCTTTTCTTAAACATCACTGTGACCCTGAGCAGGATAAAGTGCTTACTGAAGAAAAATGGACATTAAATACTAAATCTTTATTATGCTGCCAGGGGGTTACTATGTTGCACTTTATCAGCTGCATATGTTCTTTCTTATTTCTTTACTCTTTTTGCAGACTTTTCAGAAAATCAGAGTAAAACTTCCTTTATTTCTCTATATAATCCCCTGTTACACTAATGCACTTATCCCAGCGTTTTTACTAGTGCTTGGACACCATCAAGGTAGAAAGATTCCTCAGTCTGCCAGAGCCAGGATCGGACTGCCTGCTTCACGTGTGAAATGCTGGTCTCCCAGAAATACCTTTAATGGCCCAAACAGGTAGGAATGGTAGGAGTGAGGTCAGGATTGTATGGGGGATGTTGCAATAACTCCCAGCTGAGTTCTTGTACAGTAATGTGCAAGCGGTGTTGGTGAATGATTGTGTGTACAGTTCGCACAGATAGATAAACGTATTAAGGAACAAGTTATCCATTGTTTTTCTCTCTGAGACTGCACTTGGCTCTGAGCCACCTTAGTCGGCATCACCAATCACGGACGTACAGTACAGCCTTCTTTAAAACGTTTGCACCATGGCTATGGCTAAGAGTCTCACCAAAATGCAATACTGTGCTAAAAGCCTTGCAAAGTCTTCCTATCGTTGAAGGATTGGCAAATCCAACTTTGACTTGAACACCTCTCAGATGGCTATGCCCGATCAGTAAAGAAAAACTATTTTCTGTGCAAAACAGCAGCTGGCATGGCTGAACTAAATGTGGTTAATCTGTTTTTGGATAATGTTGAAGCCAAGAACATCTGCGATAACATCCATGATATGTTCAGTTAAACAGAATGTTATTCAATTTGGATGCTGTGCAAACACCATGTTAGAGTATATAACCAACAAAGCTACAGTACCAGTCAAAAGTTTGGTCACACCTTCTAATTCCATGTTCTTTCCTGATTTGTATTTCTTTCTACACTGTAAAACGATGCTGAAGGCGTCTAAAAAACACAATAATTTCCTCTGAACAGTTGATATTGAGATGTATATCTGCTCCTTTGGCTTTGTAAATCTTTCTTAACGGCTCTAATCTGAGGTGCTGTTTGTTAATCGGTGATTTCTGAGACTGGTGACTCTAAATGAACTTCTCCTCCGCAGCAGAGGACAGTTTTGGTCTTGCTTTTCTGGGAAGGTCTTCATGAGAGACAGTTTCATCCTGGTGCTTGATGGGTTTTGCAAACGCACTTGAAAATTCAGTTCTTGCAGGAACTGTTCCAGAACATCCGATCTTCATGTCTTAAAATAACAACTGACTGCTGTTGTTGTTGTTGTTGTTGTTACTTAATTATCTAATGCCATAGTTTTATAGTTTTGAAAAAAATCTAGTATTGTTGTAGAATGCAGAAAATAAATTCAAAAAAATCCACATTTTTGCCTGGTACTGTATGTGAGATGTTGTAGTGTCAGCACTATGGTCAATTAGTTTTTAATGAAACCTTCCAAATCGATACTTTTTTTTTTTTTTTTTTTTTTTAGCCTCTTGCTCCTGCTATCACTTGCACTGGTTTTGCTGCATTTGGAACTGTGTGATTGCACTAATATTTCTGAAAGAAGAATAAGTAGCAAATAAATATTACAACACTTTAAAGACACCCACACAAGTTGTGCACAGGAGATTTGAGATTTCCGATCTGCCTGTGGGAAGCTGTTGTGTTTGTTTTGTTCTCTCCATGCCAATATGATAACCGTACCCTACAAAATCAGTCAAAGCATGGGTTTGGTAAATTCCTAATTAAAACTTAATCAGCATATTATTGATATTAAATTGAATATTTAATAACCTGCAGGAACACACCTGCAGGATAATTTATCGGTTTTGGTATCGGTGTGTGTGCCCTTAGATGGATTGGCACCCTGTCCAGTGTGTACCCTGCCTCGTGCCCTAAACCTCCTGGGATAGGCTCCAGGTCCCCGCGTCCCTGAATACAGGATAAAGCCGTATTGAAGATGAGTGAGTGAGTGTGAGTGAGTGACTCCAGGAAAAGTTAAATAGTTTCTTTCAGTTTGCAATACTTCTTCCTTTTACAAACTGTTCATATATGATGGTGATCAGCGGTGGGTAGCCTGGGAAAGTGAGGAATATTGGTTGGTTTTTAAAGATAGTGGTTAGTAATTAGGAAAAATGGTATTTGGTATAAAATGGTTTTTGGCAATAATTCTGATCGGTGGCTGATATTTGGGAAAAGTGTGATAATTGGTTGATTTTTAAGGACAATAGTGATCTGTGTTTGGACTTTAAGGACATTGATGGTGAGTGGTTGGTTTTTAAGGACAATGGTGATCAGCGGATGGTCTTCAAAGACAAATGCGATTAGTGGTTAGTTTTTTGGGGAAATGATCAGTGGTTAGTTTTTAGAGAAAGGAATGCTTCCTTATTGGTTATATTTATGGTTCAGTATTTTTCTGACTAATCAAAATCAAGAATTCAGCAGGTATACCTGGCATGTAATCGAACAGAATTCAATTCAATTCAATTCAATTTTATTTATATAGCGCTTTTAACAATGGTCATTGTCTCAAAGCAGCTTCACAAAAATGAACAAGATTTTGTTTAGAAAAGAAAAGAATTGGCAGAGATGATGTTGATTTGAAACCAAACCTTGAGATCCATTATATATTATCCATTATAATTAGTGAGAAAAAGAAAAGAAACCCGATTATGCACATGATTAGATCTCTACTCCCTTTTTCAGCTCCAAACTATTTCTGTTCATCATTCCAAAGTCTCGGTTACTTCTTACTAAACACGTCTAATCACTGTTTAAGTGTTACATCCGCAGTATTTAAACATCTCTGAGACCAGCTTTTAACAGGACAGGGAGCAGCTGGTGGGATTAATTCCTTCCCAAGCGACAGATGGAGGAAAGCCTTCTTCATTTTCATCTCCAGAACTTGTCAGGGCCTCAACAAAGGGTCGATTCTGTAATAAATTACAACGTGAGGAGAATAGGAAGAGCGGTTTGAGAGAGCTGGCTTGGTTTCTATTTGATTGAGATGCGAGACACAAACAGAATTTTCTGGCCTTTTTGCTTTTTGAGCAGCGGAGGAGTGTTAAAAAAGTATAAGTGAGTATGAATGACTGTTAGATGAGTACTGATTTAGGATATGGCTCACGCTTGCATGTTCAGACGTAATTAGGTTAGACGTACACTTCAGTTTACCCACGGAGCTGTCCAATCTGGAATAAAATGCCAGGGGAGCAGTGAGACATCAACAGGGAGCCATTACCCAGTGACGAGAGAGAGAGAGAAAGAGAGAGAGTCCATTAGTACAAGAAAATGTTTATTATTTTTTAACTTTGATTAAGTCAACCAATTAAATATTATTATTATTATTATTATTATTATTATTATTTACTGCATTAATAAACTTTAAGGTGCAATGGATATCACAATTAATAAGCCATGACATTAAATAAACAAGTGAAGTAAGTAAGCAATTAAGACAGTTTTAAAATTCATTCAATGTTTTTTGCTTGTTTGATTGCTTGTTTTTGTTTAAATGCATAAACAAACATTAATAAACCATTAACTTATTAATAAACTACGACCAAAATAACATAAATTTGTTGTTAAATATTTTTGCATAATGTCATCTATTTATTCTTTTTTATTTCACTATTAATTAATTAATGCATTTATTTATTTGTTTCTTTGTTTCTTTATTTTTAAATGCATGAGCAAACACCCATAAATTATGTACGTACTTTAACAATAATAAACCATAATAATAGCAAACATAGGCTCCAGGCCCCCCGCGACCCTGATCAAGGATAAAGCGGTATAGAAGATGAATGAATGAATGAATGAATAATAGCAAACCCTGTAAAACAGTTTTAAAAAGCAACAGTTTATTGTTCGATTTCATACAGAACAATTTCCTTTTTTTTCTTTTTTGTTGTGCATATTAATTTACTTATCCTATTTTTTAATTGTTATTTTAATTTATTTATTGGCTTGATTTCTTAAATATTAACTAATGGTATTTGCCACAGAGTTGAACATGAAAAACCCATTAATAATACATTTTCACCTTTACATGTTCACTAACATTTAAATTGTTGAAATTAAACTAAAATGTACCTGCAGTGACTTTTGTTTATCCACTGACTTCACAGAATTTCATGTAAATTAACAGAAGTTGACTTTTTAATGACCGAAGAATAATTAGCTGCTGAACTCCAGGTGTAAATACTAAACTTGGATTTGTTTTACGCTTTTATTTGTTATTATTTAAGAGGTGCAGACTGTGCTCAATCAGAAGGTAGTGGAGCTGTGAGGTTTCTGCAGGTTTCCCCTCTTAAAGCACATTTCCCTAAATTATTACACATTATAATGTCCTGAACTTCCATATAAAAATAGAAGCCAATAGGGGCACAGGGAGAACGTGCTAATGCTAATCACTAAGCCACCATGCTGCCATACAGTACATGTATGTTCCTTTTTCAGGTCTGTGTGTGTGGAGTTTGTACAGTATGTTCTCCCTGTGCATGGTGGGTTTCCTCCGGGTACTCTGGTTTCCTCCCATAGTCCAAAGACATACTCATTAGGCTAATTGGCATTCCGAAATTGTCCATAGTGAATAATGCTTAAGGATTCTCCGGACTCGCTCGAATCATTTAGGAAGCTGAAAGCTGAATGATGTCAGACAGCTCTGCCTCATAAAGTGGTTTTATCAGGAAGACAGACAAGCTTTTATTTCTCTCCTTAACTGCTTACTGTTTTTCATTTCCTCAATCAGATCATGATTAAAAAACATTTCAATGCGATTCAGCACATGAGAGGGCTCTGTGTTATGGTTCATTCAGTAAAGCTGCTTTTAATTTCCCACAGTATCACTGGATCTGTTCCTGCGCTGTCAGTGGAATGGAGCTACATGGTTAGCGCTAGAGCAGAGCAGAGAGCCGCGCTTCGCTTTTAGCCCTAAATATTTTAAACTTCTGGCTACAGCGATAAAGCAGAGGGCTGGCTCTCTGAATAAATTATTTTCTTTCTTTCTTTTTTGAATCTCTGTGTTTATCTTTATTTTTCTCTATTTTTCTTTCTTTTTTTCTTCCTTTCCTTAAACAAAAATATTTAAACAAGAAGAAATAAAGAAAACAGAGAAAGAATGGAAAAAAAGAAATAAAGAAGAGACAAGGAAAAACAGGGATTTAAGCAAAAAAATTAACAAAGAAAGAGAGAGAGAGAAGACCCATACACAAAGAAGTGACCAGGAAAAACAGGGATTCGTGAAAAAAAATTGAAGAAAGGAATGAAGAATGAAGTAAAAGAACAGAAAAATAAATATAACCTTAAAGACGAAAGAAAAAAAGAAAGAAAAATGTCATCACAAGAGGTAAAAAAGGAGTCAAGAGGGAAAATAAAGATTTAAAAATTTCAAAATGAAAGACAGAAGGGACAAAAAAGTGATGTAAGGAAAAGACAGTATTAGTAAGTAGCCAATGTTGATTAATGACAGGAAGAGATGTGTGTGAAAAGAAGTTGAGTTGACTTTTATTAGCATATGCTTTAACAGCCCCCCCTATGGGTGTGGAGGTTTTATAACACTAATGGCTCTAAATCAACACCAATATCTTACATAACTGCTAAAAAAGCAGAACACAAAAATAAGATGTAGTTATTTTTAATTCAGTTCTTTTAAATGTAACTTTTATTGTAACACAACTTTCATTGTGTTAGTGGTGTGTCATAATCATGGTTATCTTTTGAAATCCTCTAATGATTTTACAAACAGTGATCATGGCTTTAAACTCCTCTGTCTGGGCGAATCAGGATAAGACTCAGTAAAACCCGAACAAGCCGAGGATCCAGACGCAGACGATTGCTTTTTAATTACGCTTGTAATCGTATCCAGCCTTCTGCACCTCCGGAAGTCCGTACTCACACGAGAGACTGATATTAAAAACTGGAGAGAGAAAAAAAAAAGTACTAAAACTGATTTCATCAAAAAATCCTCTCCAACAAAATCCCACACATATTCCCCCGGGTGCAGAGCGAGCAAACGTTCTAATAAGGCTCCCGCCCCTGCCTGTGAGGCCAACGCTGGATTATTGGATATTAATATGCACTGGACGCTCGTCACGGCGGATTCAGAATAGCATCCTTTGTTTGCACATCGATATTAGACTCGCCAGATTTAATCATGGTGGTAAACAATGAAAATGGCAGAAAAGAGAGAGAGAGAGAGAGAGAGAGAAAGAAAGATAAAGAATAAAGAGAGAGGAAGATCGAGAGGGAGGATAAAAGAAAGAAATAATATTCATCAAAGCATCTTCTTTTGACTTTATAGTTCATAGCAAAGTTACAGTGTGGACTCAGGAGTGCTGAACTTCCATCAAACCCTCATCAACTCAACGGAACGTTATTATTAGATCATGGCAACAACCTACAAAACTTATCGCCTGGAAAAAACAACTGAAAAGAGTCAGTCATTTTCAAATGCTTTCCCTGGCTGCCTCTGTACCTCTCTGTTAAAGCTGAGCTAACCCATAGAGCTAAGGCCATTTTTGTGCTTGTGGTAATTTGCTTTAACAAATAATCTAATGTTAGCTTCCAGCAGCAAAATATTTCTTTATGAATGTTTTCCATTAATCTATCGTTACCATGATTATATTCTGTGCATGGCTAGTTACTCTACATAGCTGCATCATTATCAGGCAAGGTGTTTGTATATTACAACCAAATACAACAACAGCAACGCAGAATGGTCCTACTAATCAATTGAAATCCATATAACTGTTTCCCCTTAGTTTGCAGTGTTCAAAACTTAACAGCTGAACACTCTCACAGGGTGAAACATTCCATTCAATGTTAACTCTTGGATTTGGAGCTTTTTGCCTGCAACTGATGATGCTAGAACAGTTAGCAGATGGAGTGGAGATCTACTTTACCTAGAGTAACGGAGAGTAGTTTTCCCACAAATTCACTCACTCACTCACTCACTCATCTTCTTTATCGATTTATCCTGTGTTCAGAGTGGCGGGGACCTGGAGCTTATCCCAGGAGACTTAGGGCACAAGGCAGGGTACACCCTAGACAGGGTGCCAATCCATTGCAGGGCTCACACACACACTCACTCACACACTCATTCACACACTATGGGCAATTTGGGAACGCCAATCAACCTAACCTACATGTCTTTGGACTGTGGGAGGAAACCCACAAAGCACAGGGAGAACATGCAAACTTCATGCACACAGAGACGGGAATCGAGCCCGGCCAGGAATCTAACCTGGACCCTGGTGGTGCAAGGCGACAGTGCCAACCACTACACCACCGTGCCGTCTCCACAAATTCAATGAATTCAATAAATCTTAAAAGGAAATGTTGCCTGCTCTCAAATGCAGAACAAATGCAGTTATACTACAGACTCTCAGATCTTCCTAATACAAATTACTCGAAATAATGTTTATCAGCATCAGACTCATTCAACAGATTTAACCTACAGTATATTTCGTTGTTCAATGGGAATGAAGGTGTAAAAGCAATTAAAATTTTACAGAGGACTTCAAGCACAGTACGGTGATGAGACTCTTTGTAGCAGTAAAACATTCAACAAAGTGAAATGTGAGACTATTGAAGATCAACAGATAACTTGTCACCATCTTGGCAAGATGCTTTTTCTTTGTTTTTCTGTGGGAACTGTACACACGCCACTTACACATTCCAGGAACTCAGCTGGGAGTTATTGCACTGACCTGCAAGCCATTTCCACATGAAGTCAGTTTCAGTCATGAAGTAGGCAGTCATGGCTGATCATGGCTCTGGCATACTGAGAAAACTTTCTTCCTCAAGCTCTAGTGGAACGCTGGGATAAGTACATTAGTGTATCAGGGGATTATATAGAGAAATAAAGGGAGTTTTTACTCTCATAACTGTGTTCTGTTATTCTGTACAATCAAAAGTCCCGGTTTGACTGGAACATCCCTTGTACATGCAAAATATGTGTTAAATATTACCTAATAACTTGAAACTAAATTTCTACCCTATCAGCTTTCTTTATGTACATTTTAAACTGGAATATAATTACTGGAATACTTATTTCTGTTTTATTTTTGCATTCGTGTCTGTCTCCATGTAACACGTTTTGCTCAACACATCCTTTTCTACAATTTTTTATGGGGAAAAAATGTCTCTGAACACATTCAACCCTATGAACTATTTTTACTGTAACTCAAATCCCAAGTTTAAATGTATGAATTTCCTGAAGATCACATGAAAAAAAATCCTTTTTCTTTCAGTCATTATCTTCTATATTTACAATGGTATTGTAATTTCAAATACAATTTCAATCATGTTATTCAATTTATAGCTTGAGAGTGAAGAAGCCCAAACATTTTCCCACTAATAATAATAATAATAATAATAATAAAACACTGTTTTAGAGCTCAATTTCACAAAAGAGACTTTTGTCTGAGATGACCGAAGACACTTTCTAAACCGTTAATTGCATGTTTCATTTAATTCAGTGTTGAAAACCATATATGTGTGTGTGTGTGTGTGTGTGTGTGTGTGTGTGTGTGAGAGAGAGAGAGAGGGAGAGAGAGAGAGACACACATATAAATATCTTTAATAGAAATCCGATAGCATTCATCACTGACTTCAGTACATGTTTTTTTTTTCAAATCGGAATGTGAAACGCTAGTCTGCCTGTTGCATACACAATTACACTTCTGCCATTGCTAATCATGGTTAATGGCTCTATTCTACACAGCAGTATATTATAGCACCATTATAAACAATGACTAAAGCAAAGCACAAAAGCTGTTAAAGCAACACCTTAAAACATCACTTAGCGTGCCCTTAATCATTTATTATATGACTCTCTGTGTTATTACTGGTCATTACTGTGCCATAGTGTTGAGTCAGGATGAGCAAAGTAGTGTGTTTTTTTCTCTCGCAGAGCTGTCAAGCTGTCGCTCGTCCCTCGCAGGTGTGCTTCGGGTCACGCTGCCTGTCGAGGTGACCTTCGGCAGTTTATGCCGAAGGTAAGAGCAACCTGAAATATCCAGACAGACTATATGCTATGCATATGAGGAGCTAAATCAGCAAAAAGTAGCTAAAAGTAGCACACGCACAATGCAGCCTACAATGATAAACAGAAATGCTTGAGAAATGCTTTTCTATGAATGAATGCATGGAAAGATGTGTGCTAGAAAGGATGATACAGTCAGATATATGGAGAAATACACACCAACACATTAACATGTCAACAGGTGACAGCATCATGGGCACCCAAGGTTCATTTATGATCCTGGTCCGATCCCACAGGAAAGCCAATATGGCACACCAAGCAGAAAAGGTCAATGCTGGACACTATAGAAAAGCACTATAAAAGAAACCTAATGTTATTTTGTCGAAATTCCACAACTGTAAAATAAACATGATAAAATGATAAAAGAGTGTGCTTGAATGAATAAAAATTATTAATAAAAATTGCCTAAACATGATGGTCTAGCTAGTTGGGTAGACAGACACCCAATATTATTTCCTCAGGTATACTGTAGGATGGATGAATGGAAAGAGAGTTGAATTGACACATGAATAAAGTAGATGTTTTTATAGATGGATGGATTATCAGATCTAGACATGAATGGACACAAGGATACAAAATATGGGTAGATTTAACAGATGAAGGAATCGATTAATTCTTACGGCTGATGACCATAAGGATGTGAAGTTGATTTTGGATGTACAACATATATTTTAAAGATGGATGGATGGATGGCTTTTTATGGATAATACGTAGGTGAATAGATTACAAAAAGGATGGGTAGATGTTTTAGACTGATGTATTTAAATGAAGATGCCTGGACTGATGGACACAATGATTGGTAGAATGGGTGGATGGATATAAGAGTTGGTAGAATTGGATGCAGGTTGTGTTCAAAGGTAGATGATGGATAAACCTAAAGACCAACAGATTTTATGCCTGGATTAATAGATTGATGGATGGAGACTTGGATGGGTAGAACTGGGTGGATTTTTTAATATAGATGGATGGAAGTATTGTAATAAAGATGGATGGGATAGTTAAATAGATGGACGCAAGGATATGTAGAAGAGTAGATTAGTTCTGAATCGATGGATGGATGGATTCTGGATCATCCAGGATGATGGAAGGACCCGGAAGGTTGTGTGTTTGTAGCTATCTACAGTATATGAGAAAGGCTGCAGGGACGAGGAGGAGGAGGAGGATCGTCAGCAAACACACTGTGCCGCATGTTTATTCGGATGCGTTCGGTAAACCGATCGATGCCGAGCGATCCTGGCAAATGCTGCTTCAGCAGAAAAACGGATGGGGAACCGAGCGGAATTATTCGATTGTAAGCAATTGACAGTTTCACGTGGCCCTTCTCTCCATTTCCAATTTCTCTCTCCTCTCACTGGTCCTCTCAGTCGCCATGTTGATTTGGTTAGGTGTGCTGTGTTACCCCAAATCATCTGACTTGGTTATATGGAGATTGTGTTTTTCATCACTGAATGTTCTCAGCTGCATGTGATCCACTTTTCCAGAGTAAAGCTAAACTTCGCCCCTGTTTGAGCTCAGTGTGCTGTGCTCCTATTTAGCACAATTGAAGATTTTCATACTTTACGTGCCTTGAATACTTGAGTTTGTTCCCACAACTAATTAGGGTCTCATTTGGGAAAAGATCTTAGAATTGCTTGCACACTGAAGAATTCCTTATGATACGATCGTCTGATTCCCAAAAAAAACTGTTTGCAAAAAGCCAGACAACCGGTATGAATGAATAGCTCACGCACATCATGTGGAATGCAATGGAAGTGAGGCCGAAGACCCCATTTTCAAGAGGACCAAGGATAAATTCCCTTGACCTGAGGATGAACAGACTATAAGGCACTGAAATATATAAGGCATTGAGGGCCAGGGGTAGCTCGATGGTTAAGGCATTGGACTACGGTTTGGAAGATTCCAGGTTCAAACCCCACAACCACCAAGTTGCCACTGTTGGGCCCTTGAGCAAGGCCCTTAACCCTCAACTGCTCAGATGTGCTCTAACTGCAGCTAAGTGTCTCATCACCGTACTGTGCTTGTAGTCTTCTGTGAATGTCAGTCGCCTGTTTTACAGCTTCATTTACTGGAAATTTCATCTCAATGGTGGATTATGGCTAATTTTTTGATCGCTGTTTACCGCCAACCGGATTAGTCTTAAGAACAGATACAGCACTCTCATGCGCCCACGAGCATTAGCCTCATGTTGTTAGAAAGAACTGACACTGGAGACCCGTTTGTCAGTTAAGAAAATAAGAATTTAAAATGTTTTCAATCTAGTAAACTATGTAAGGGGCACCAGGGGGTTTGAATCTCGCCTCCAGTCCTTGTGTGTAGAGTTTGCATGTTCCCTCTTTTCTTGGTTGCTTTCCAAAGATGGAGACTTGTGGTGTAGGTTGATTGGTGTTTCCAATTTGCTCATAGTCTGTGTGTGTGTGTGTGTGTGTGTGTGTATGTGTGTGCTCGCACCCTGCAATGTACTGACGCCCCATCCAGGATGTACCCTACCCTGTGCCTTGTGATAAGCTCCATCATAAAATAAACACCCGGTGTTTGTCAAAGACCAAACCGCTACACCACTGTTTATTACTGACCGATTCACCCACCATATGTGTTCCACTACAGCCACTGGTCCATGTGCCAAACCTCCATATGTGAGCAAACCTGTGGGAAAATGATTCAGCAAGAACCTTATTTCCCCGACTACACACACACAGGTGTCGACCTGCGAGATGGGTCAAGATAAACCTCACTAATCAAGCCAACCATTTGCAATGCAAATGTGTGTGTGTGTGTGTGTGTGTGTGTGTGTGTGTGTGTGTGTGTGTGTGTGTGTGTGTGTGTGTGTGTGTGTGCTCTTCATTCATTTAATCCCAAAACACACACAAACTGCTTAAAAGTTTTAGTAAGAAGAAGTGATATAAGAAAGCGTGCCACACACACACACACACACACACACACACACACACAAACACACACACACTGCTGTACTTCACACCTCAGCCCACACGGATCACCCTGGCATGTGGGAGAACTCTTCAGACACAGCTCTTAATTAGACAGAAAACAGAGGTCAGAATGAACCACTAAACACACACACACACACACACACACACAGACTTTTTTCTTCTAAAGTCATTCAAAGTTTCCTCTAAAAATAAAAGGAAATAACAGGAAATTAACAAAAATAAAACGCTCGAATCCCAGACTTTAAAAGTTCATTATGTTTCTCCTCCAAATTAAAAGCATTCGTCCGCCTACGTGTACATATTTATGCCCTCCGCAGCTCAGACTTTCATTTGCCAAACAGATTACAGAAATCCTCTGCAATTTCCCGATGCCGGAATCAAATGCTCAAACAAATCCGTGCTTATTAAATCTGATCTGCGCTTAAATCCTCCGCTGACTGTCATCTCAAATCTCACATCTCATACCTACTGTCTCTGTGCCTCTGTGTGTGTGTGTGTGTGTGTGTGTGTGTGTGTGTGTGTGTGTGTAGCTGAATTTCATACTATCAGGTCCCTGGGGTGTAAATGTGATCCCTTGTGAATTGAAAAGCTCTGTCTGGAAGCATTTCAATGAAGGCATTTTGGTACTGAATGTGATTTCTAATGATTTGTAATGGAGGTGTTATAAAACCTCGTTCACGCCTTTTATTTATTTTTTTTACTTTGTGGAAAAAGAAAATGTAATAACTGTGACTTTAACAGTCTTTGCATCTCTCTGTCATAAGAGCACGCAACCAGAACAGCTTTTAAAATCGGTTCTTAATATAGTTTTTAATCATTCCTTCGGATACAAGATTTATTTAATTTATTTAACTTTCATTTTAATTAAATATTTAGGTGGCATGCGAAAGGAAGATACAGGAAATATAGGAAAGGTATAAGATATAGGAAAACAGTAACAGTTTCTACTCCAAAGTGTTTTATTCCATACGCACTTTTATTTCATTTATAGTTTCATATAATGTTTGCTAATTACATGGAATAAGATTCGTCACACCTCCAGGGTCCAGGTTTGATTCCCACCTCTCACCAGTGTGTGAATGAGTGTGTGAGTGTGTGTCAGTGTGTGTTGTACCCTGCCTCGTGCCCTACGGCTCCTGGGATAGGCTCCAGGACCCTGGATACAGGATAAAGCGGTATAGACGATGAGTGAGTGAGTGAAAAATAAGAATTACGCAAAAAATTTAAAAGTGATTTTTTTAAAAAAGGCAAACAAAAAAGTAGGATAAAGTGCATGTTTTTTCAGTTTCACTGCTCAAATTTTTTTTTCATTTGTACTTCTGACACAAAGCCTGTATTCACATATCCAGACTGAAGTGACTGAATTCTGTTTTTTTTTTTTTTACCCTAATGTGACACAGACACTGAATTTTTTTAGGGCTGTATGAACACACAAATGTAATGTTGTTCATACAGTATGTGGTACTAGATCTTGATCATGTGACTGGAATGAGAATGGGCACATACTGTAGGAATTCACGTGACTTTTTATGTCCCTGCACATGGGACTTCAAAACATTACTATCAATAACTGACAAATCAGCTAAAGCGAGGTGTCTGGCTTTCTTCCTTCTTCTAGACCTCAACAAATACAGCCGACTAACTGCTTTCCGTCCTCCGGAGCAAAAACCCCCGAGCGTTGCTTTGCTAAAATCGCATCTGTTGTTTGAAATGAATGAGCGTTCACACGGATATGACGTGTTTTTACCCACATAGCGCAAGCAAAGACACGCATTCTGTTTTAGAGGACAGACATGTCTACATTAGACTTCTAATGTCACATTAGATGAAAGTCACTCGTAACCTTGCAAATGTCATGTACAGTAAATCCAATCTGACCAAAAAATTTGAATTGAGCAATGTGGCATATAATACAGTATTAACATAGCCCAAAATATCATGTGCCAGTGTGAAAGTTCTAGCTTGGGACTACTGGGTGGGTGTTATAGTGCTTCATCTTTACTGGCTAATTTTAGAGATGGATGTGCTGTTATGAGAAATTAACCAACTTTAAGGTAGTAACATTGTAATATAAGTATTTAATATTTACTTGAAATTTATCTAAATAGCACATAAAGCATGTTCAGTTCCTAATTCACTGAATGATCGTTAGCTGAGATGAATAAATTAGCACTGCAAAGCCGGACCAGTTGTCCTAATTGCTTGTAACCACAACCGTCTACAGTATTTATAGCTTAAAACAATTGTTAGATTTAAAAGTATGTGTTTATCAATGACTTTTGTAGACACTGTAGAAAACACTTTCTAGACAGATAGATGGATAGATGGATGATAGATAAGTGCTTTATGACTCCCAAAGGATTTCTAGTTTACTATAAGTAAGTCCCCTACATACGAACATTCGAGTTACAAACTTTCAAACATGGCAAAAATATGTCAGACATTGTTCATTCTTTTAACTAAAAAACACTGTACTGTAATATACTGTGTAAAGCCAATTGTGTTTGTATCCTAGTACTTGGATATTCTTTGTTGGACTTCCGAACAAATTGGACAACTAGTCTCTAAGCATGGAACTCGTTCGTATGTAGGGGACTTACCATACTTGTTTGGTCAGTCATTTTTTAAACTGTATATAATTCAGACATATTTTAACACTTTAACTAAATGTTTTATTTATTTTCCTGTCTCCTGTTTCACACTACCCATCCCTCTATTCAGGTGAGAGCAAGCGCCATCGCTCAGGACGCTGACCAGAACTATGACTACGCCTCCAACAGTGTCATCCTGCACCTAGACGCCGGAGACGAAGTCTACATCAAACTGGACGGAGGCAAAGCCCACGGCGGCAACAACAACAAATACAGCACTTTCTCTGGTTTCATCCTCTACGCTGACTGAACTGCAACGCTCGAGGAGATGAGGAAGAAGATGATGAGACAGAGAAAGACCAGGGCTTTATCATCCAAGCGCTTTGTTTTCACTTCACAGGATCTTCATGTCGCTTCAATCATCTTTTTTTTTCTTTTTTTCCAATTTGTTTGATTGCAAACTCTAGTAGGAGACTCTCAGTGGACAGAGGCTGTATTTCTGCTCTATGAATCACCTTAATGACAAAAAAGTAAGGAAAAATGAAAGTGGTGAAAAAAGAGACCTTTTCTTTCTTTTTTCGAGATTCCTGGAGGACTTTCGAGTGGCGGCACTTTTTATTTATTTTTTTTCCTCATTGTCACGTACATCTTTCCATCACATCTCATCTTCCGTCCACAGATATTTATCTATGAGATACAAGAATGATCCGAGATGTCTGTCCCTCATGGAGAAAGAGAAAATTAAATATTTTTTTGAAGGCTTGCTTTATTGACTAAGGGATCGTTTGAGATTGAGTTTAGCCTAGTTAAAATCCTATTTCAGATTATTGAAAAAGCTAGTGCGTATTGAAAATTTCTGCCATCCTTAGCGCTTTTTTTGTCCTTTACCTCCCGTTCCTGAACGACTAAAGCTCGGCTGTCGGTGGTTGTTTTTTTTTTTCAGTGTGTTGTGCTGTGTCTGTAGCGAATGTGACCCGTGAAAGATCGTTGTCCATTAAGGAACACAAAGGACAATTGGTTTCTAAAAGTTGTTCATCCTTATTAATTTGTTTTTATCCAGGAGTTAGCAGAGTATTTCATGTCTTCCAAGACTCCAGGCCCAAATCATAAAAAAAAAAAAATGCATGTCCGTCTATTATAGAAACAGCACAGTTTAACCAGGGGTTCTTAACATTCTTACTGTTTAAATAAAATATAATGTTCATAAGTAAACATTCAATTTACAAACAAGATGTTTACATATTATGTACATATTGTGATTGATTGCATTATGGATATTTATTGGTGCCATAGAAAATTTGCTCATAAAATATCCATTATATTAGGCTTAGTGCGATATAACAATTCAATCATTTCTATGCAATCATATACATAATATACAGTAGAACGATACTGGAAACATGAATACTATACAAAATATACACTGCATGGCCATTAAAAAGTTAACATTTTGGAAGGGTTAAATTATTGTGCTCCATTAAGCAAAGAAAACAACTAAAGATATTTGAAATTATTGGAATAGCATTGGATCAAGAACCCTTCAACACATTATCAAAAACTGGAAGGATAGTGCAGAACCTGTGAAGTTTCATGGTAAAAATCAGGAGTAAAAATCAGAGCTATGTTTAATATAGAAAGTCAGAGCATTTCCATTCACGCACACACAATGTGACGACTGGGACTAAACAGCTGTGTGGCCATGAGAAATCCAATCATCAGGTAAAAGGCCTTCAGTTTCTTATGAAGCATAAAGATTGTAAAAGGTCATGTGATCTGGTGAGACTAGATTGATCCTATTCCAAAGCGATCAGGGTAAGAAGGGAATCGCTTGAAGCGATGCACCCATCATGCATAGTGTCCACTGTACAAGCCTCTGGAGACAGTGTTATGATCTGGGGTTGCTTCAGTTGCTCAGGTCTCAGCAACGTTATGTGACAATAAAATGAAGTCAGCTGACGACCTGAATGTACTGAATGACCAGGTTCTCACATCTATGGAGTTTCTCTTCCCTGATGGCACGATCATATTCCAGCACTCAGACTGAGGAAGAGTGGCTTTGTGAGCATGAGGAATCATTTTCTCACATGAACTGGTCACCATAGTGTGTGCTGTAATCAAAGCTAAAGGTGATTTTTTAAAAAGATTGTTAGTTTTTTTTTTTTTTTTTTTTTTTTGTCATTCAGTGTAGATTTATGTAATTAAGTAAACATAAATGATAGATTAGAAGACATGATGGTCAGTACATCGATAAAATTTCAACAACAGTATCTTTAGATAAACATCAAAAAAACATTTTGAAAAAAAACTTGATCTTGGAGGCAAAAAATATTGTATCTTGTTTATTTATTTATTTATTTATTTATTTATTTTCATAGACCCTTTTTTGAATTTGGTCAACACAAACACTTACAGCAACAGAATACCAGTGACAATGTCAGTAGACCGGAAATAAGGTGGATTGGTAAAATAATTATATTAAAATTGCAATATGTAAAAAAAAAAAATAATAAAAATATCTGATTTTTAAAAACTGTAACACAATCAGAAAGAGCTCTGTCTCTATGTAGGTTCCCTGGACCCCACATTGAGAGTCACTCGAGAGATGTTCAGGCTTAAATGTGGAATGGTATTATACAGTGGGTCAAAAAAGTATTTAGTCAGCCACCAGTTGTGCAAGTTCTCCCACTTAAAAAACTTGTAATTTTCATCATAGGTATACCTCAACTATAAGAGACAAAATAATAAAAATAAATCCAGAACATTTTTGGAGGGAGTTGAAAGTCCGTGTTGCCCAGCGACAGCTCCAAAACATCACTGCTCTAGAGGAGATCTGCATGGAG
>JAQQZS010000008.1:3893291-3906545 GCA_030068045.1 Platyallabes tihoni | reverse complement strand
TCTTTGACTAATAGTTAAATGTATTTGATGATCAGAAACATTTTGTGTGACAAACATGCAAAAGAATAAGAAATCAGGAGGGGGCAAATAGTTTTTAACACCTCTGTATGTCATACCGATTAGCTGGAGTGAGCTGAAAGCTCATCGCTGTTTATTTCAGGGTCAAAAGGTCACAGAGAGCAAAGTACAGATGTTATTTAGGAAAAGTGTGTGTGTGTGTGTGTGTGTGTGCATGTTTCTGAGTGTCTGTTTTTACTGTGTGTGTCAGTGGCTATATCAAGGCTCATTTTCCACTCTAATTGTAGGATTAGAGCAAATCTGCCCGATTTAAGCATCATGAGACGTTGCCGAATCATTTGCTTAATTGCTGCCAACCTGCTTCCTGTGTCCCCTCAGGCTTTTCCTTTTTATACAGTGGCATTTTTGTACAGAGAGGAAGTGATGTCGGACATTTGTCCTGTCTAACTGCCCAAAAACATTCAGTCTGTATGATTTTTATTTTCTATAGAAAAAAAGACCACCAGAGGACGAGAGAGAATTAAGTTTATTATCTGTGTTTTAGTTTTTAGTATCTAGTCTATACACAGGCTAACTAGGTATTAAACCACAAAGCTACAGGCATGCACTTGGACTAATCATGCAAATCATTACCCATTTTTTAAATAAACAATTTGAAATAAAACAGATAATTACTTTATCACAGTTAGCTAATTTTAAGCCAGGTATTCTATTACTAGAATAAAAAAGAGTTTATAGAAAGAGTTAAAAGGTTAAAGCTATAAATAATCTGATCAGCTTTAATGTAATCAGTGATATTTTTATTATTATTTCAGGTTGAAGCCCACATACAGGTCTGCCTGTCTGTCTTTCTGTTTGTTAATACAAAGAAATCTAAATTTGTAAGGTTGAGTATCTTACACCTTGTTTACGATAAGTTCTACTTCTTTCATCGTCAGATTCACTTATACCACTTCAGCGCTATTATTTCAGCGAAAGTGAAAATATGAACTAATCCCAGGAAAAATATTTAGTTTAGATTTTCTAATTTATATCTATTGGTGCAGGTGTTTGTTTACATTGAGCAAGTAGCGCATTAGTAGCTTATATTAAAGTAGATTATTAAATGTGGCACATAATTGTTCATAACTTTGCTTTTACTCAGAATTTTGATTTCACTCATGGTGCAGGTTAAACTTCAGGCAGATATCTAAGTTTCATTAACTTCTGTCCAATCAGTTTTGTGTGATGCTGTGATATAATCCGGCATATCACTATTCATAACTTTAGTTTACTTCTATTCAACATTTTAGAGAATAACACTGGACTCTCAGTTCAGGTATCTACCCAATATTTTGATTTCATTTATTTTTGTGCGATGTTGTGACAAAATCTGGCTGGACAAACAAACAGACAGAAAATTTTCTGAGACTGGTCTTAGGTACTCCAATGTATGAAACGAGAAGATATCATTGAAGAGCAAGTTCTGACCAATGTACAGACAAAAGCTTTCTTTTATTCATATAAATACTGTATATTTTAAGGCAGGAACCAGATATTTCAAATATTTCAGAAACCAGTAGCAAAGTTGCTAGCAAACTAGCTAGTTTCACATGAACTTTCCAACAGTGGCTTTAGGATTTTAGCAGTTAAGAAACATTATAGCACAGAGATAATTCAAGAGATAATTTGCATTTGTTACTTCTTTAATCATGTTATCATGCAATTTCTAAAAATTAAATAAATAAAAAGTGTCATTGTTGCTGAAAATGTGACTTTGTAAGCATGTTAGCATGAATGTACAATATATAGATTTAGCCTTATACACTCTTTAACAAGGAATTATCCTGTAACTGGTGAGCTTGTAGCTAGGCTAATCCTCAGATAATGGTGACCTCTATCGACAAGGAGGTGTAATGCTTTTTTTTCTTTGGTATTTTGGTCTGTCCACATTCAATTCAATTCAGTTTTATTTGTATAACGCTTTTAACAATTGTCATTGTCGCAAAGCAGCTTTACACAATCAAAAGAATTATTTAAATTTGTAAGGAATGTGAATGTGTATGAATCAGGCCGTCTATGTGTATGCCGTCTCTCTGCCATCCGTACTGTATATCTGTTTTGTCTGTGGCATTTATTTAAGGGGTCGTGTTGCCAGCTCAACGATCGATTGACCCACTACACGCCAATTACCCTAACCTGCATGTCAGGCTGTCCACCATGTCATCATTCTGCATGACCGTGGGAGGAAACCTGAGTACCCGGAGGCAACCCACCAAGCACAGGGAGAACATACAAACTCCATGCACGCAGACCAGAGGCAGCAATTGAACCACAATCCTGGAGGTGCAAGGCCACAGTGCTAAAAACTAAGCCACCATGCCAGCTATTTTAAGCTTATTCACGAATATTTTTTCACCTTGACGTGGGGATATTTTTTTATAGCAAAGCATCAGACAGGGAACTAAGGGAGGAGAGAGGGGAGTAATTAAGTGCTGCATGCAAAACTAGAAGACGTACATGCACAGATGTCAAAAAAGCGCCGGTTTTAAAATCCAATCACCTTCTGGGTTATTTCAAGATGAAATATTAAGGTAACCTGACTGGCTAGTCAGGTTAGGGTTCTGTTGCATATGATAATAATGAGAAATAGTATAGCAAAAGGACGTAAGATTTGACAGTAAAGGAAGGAAGGATTAGTGTAGGGACAGAAAAAAATGGGACAGATTCAAAAGTTAGCCATGTTCATACTGCAGTTGATAAAGTGTACCAACTTGGTATAAGCAACGATAGTGCAATCTCTCTCTCTCTCTCTCTCTCTCTCTCTCTCTGTCTCCCTCTCTCTGTCTCATATGTACAGTATTTATGAGTGAGAGAGAGAATACAGTGGTGTCCAAAAGTATTCAGACAACACATGCCGTGTATTATAGTTCTCTCTGTGCATAAAACAGGTGATGTCACAAATTATTTCTGGCTGAAAAGTTTGCTAATTAGAATCATCTGGTTTATTTAATGAATGAAACAAATATGTGTCAGGACTTTGGCTGTGTTTTGATCGACTTGAAGTTCCCTGTAATGTACTTAGAGTACACATTGTGTTCAGCCAATGGTAAGTGTGATTCCAAACTGAAGGGAGTAAAACTGCTCCAACTGTGAAGGTGTAGGGAACGGAAGAACAATGGGTAATCACTTTGCAGAAGTGGATCAAAAAAATTTCCTTTCAGCCTCTCTAGAGGATGGAAAAAAATGGAGCTCGAAAAGGGATATAACTCACTCACTCACTCGTCAGCTATACTGCTTTACCATGTATATGGTGTCGTGGGGGACCTGGAGCCTATCCCAGGAGGTGAGGTACACCCTGGCCGGGATACCAATCCATCACAGGGCGGATTTATATATATTATCATTATTATGGAAAATTATGTAATATTAATATGACACAATAATTTTAAATGTAATTTAATCAATAAATACTTGCTACTACATAGGCTATTAATCTGTAAAAAAAAAATGCACGTAATAATTTCTCCATAATCAAATAATTAATTTTATAACCATATGAGTTTTTGTTTGAGTAAATACTCAATATTGTGGATGGTCCACTGTGGCATTGTTGTAAAGCAATTTCTTTGCATAAAATAATAAATTATTCTTATATGTTGATTTGCATTATTTCAAAATTTGAGAATGTCATGAAAAAAAATCAAATTTCTATTTTGTCTCAATACTTTTGGCCACCCCGTATTTATTTATTGTAAAGGTATATATAACCTGCCCGACCTACTGATGCTGAACTTACTAAAAAAGAAAAAAGACAAGCCCCGGGCAAACTTGACTTGACAAACCTGATCCTTTCACTAGCTAGAACCGCCCCTGGCTTATCCCACATCCATCAACTCTCTCTCATCACCTCCATATTTCTAGTTTGCGTTCTCTTTCTTCTCACACACCAGCTGATATGTCTGAATTTAGCTGAGGTTTATCACGGGACCAACTGATCTATGACACACACACACACAGAGATAATGGGTCTCTGAGCTGTCTGTATTTCTCTGTGGTAACGTTGGATCAGGACGGCGAGAGTGAAATCACAGATGTGAATGTTGGCATAAAGGTCACACCGAGAGTCATTCTGCAACAATCCTCATCTCTGTCTCTGCCAAAGTTCGCACTTCATCCCTCCATCTGTTTACTCGATTATTTTATTATTTTTATAAATATAGCTTCAGATTCCTGTTCTTGGATCTCTTGAGTAGAGCTTTAAGGTGTGTACTGTTGTAGTCTGCCTGACTCAAGCTTCGATGTCATGTGTTTGACATATGAAATGCTTTTCTACACATCATGCTGGTAAAGAGTGGTTTTCAGAGTCAATGTAGTTTTCTCTAACCAGTCTGTCCAGTAAGAGTCCAAACAAAAAACATCCCTTTTATTTCGCCAAAGACAAACAGCATTCTCACATTCTCTTATAAGATATTCTGTACGCAATCATTCCACAAGTATGTCTATATAATTATTTGCTTACCCTCTCTCTCTTTCTGTATGTGTGTGTGTCACTGGCAGCTCAATTAACTGCACAGGCATTAGCTGTGAGACACTTTGGCTGGCCATTAATTTATATCAGACGTTGCATTACGCTGGTCTCGTATTCATCACCTCCTCATAACCTTGTCATCTCAGTGACAAACCTCCTATTGGTCTCTCTCATTCCCTCTTTTTCTGTTTTTCTCAATTATTCCTTCCTTCCTTTCTTCCCCCAGCCCTGTCCTTTCCCTGCCCTTTCTTCCTGCCATTCTTCTTACATCCCTGTAAATCACATTAATGAAACATGTGCCTTGAAGAGAAGTGACTCTTGAGATGTCCCAGGCAGTACATAACCAAGTTACAACGCAAAAGGAAGAATAGATGGAGATTGCTGGGCGTCTGCACAAGGCTTGGCATCATGGGAATTGTAGGCAAATGTCTGTTCTGATGTGACATGTCAGGAAGCACTCATCCAAATGACAGCATCTTTTTCCTTGTCAGAATTTTAGTCCCCTGTTCTTCCTTTCCTGTGATTCCAATTTCTCTCTTTTGTTTCTTTTCCTTGTATCTTATGCAATGCCGGATCTTTCCAAGAGGGAACACAAAGCACACAATCAATGCTACCCACTTGAAAGTTGAAAAGAAGAGAAAAGATCAAGTGGGTGATTCCATAAGGGCAAATGCTGGTCTTGATGAGATCTCGTAGTGCTCTGGGTGCCCACGTGTGGCGAATCAGCAGTGACGCAAAGCCAAGGCTGAAGGGCAGGATGGTGCTGCAGGGTGAGCTTCCTCTGGAGAGTCTGCGTGGGAAAAGTGAATCATTAGGGCCAACAAACAACCTTCTTAGATCAGAGTTACAGTATACTTGACTTTAACTTTGTGTTCTTGTATACAAGATAACTGCCCCATGGTTGCTCAGGTCATTGCTTGCAAACAAGTGATTGGAGAACATTTCAGAAAGAGTTTCTAAAAAAAACCTCTTGATCGAAGAACAGATGGTTTCCATTTCAGAAAACATTCCTAGAAGCATTGCTTCTTAGAAAGCAACAATTGTCAACCATCAAGAGAACACTTGAAGAGCATCTTTATCAAGCATGTATAACGAAGAGTTTTCTTACTAAAAAGTTTCGGAGAAGAACCTGGAGACAACAAACTAAAGATGTATTAGGGAAGTCTAAAGGAGTCATCTTCAGGACCATAGAAACTAGACACATAGTAAAGATGACTTCTGGACAATACAAACTAGAGATTTATTGGGGACCTCCTCAGCACCATGCAAAGTAGAGTCCAGTTGGGGTCATCTTCAGGGCCATGTAAATTAGAGACTTGTTTGGGATGACCTTAGGACCAAAATACACTAAGGATGATTTCAGAACTATACAAATTAAAGACTTATTGGGAAGATCTTAGAGAACCTATTGAAGCTATAGAAATGTGGATCCTCCAGATGTTTTCAAGTCCTCATATTGCATCTTTACAAAGTATAGTAACTTGTAATATGGTATTTTATTTCTGTGAACTCCTCCATAAATCGTATAATCATTAACCACCCAAAAAACCGTTAAAGAAAATTCTTGGAGAAATCTGTGGTAGAAAAATACTGAAAGAATGGTTTGAGTAATTAACACATTATTCCACTGTCCTTATAAGTACAGGAATCAGTACAATATGTATGGTTTCCATAAGTGTGTGTGTGGGGTGGGGGGGCACAAGGGAAAGAGACACGCACACACACTCTTTTAATGCATTAACCTCATTTTCCATCCAGATCCAGGAATTCCCACTGCTGGATTTTACCATTATTTGATCAAGGTCACCTTGAGCAAGGACTTTTACCGTGAATGCTACATCAAACATGCAGTAATTAAGGCTGGTTATTTTAAAAATGGAACATTAACTGTCAGTTATGCCTGTTAATACTTTTCAGTGCATTCTCTGAATAAAGGTTGGCACATCTCATGGTCAAAAGAACACAACTTCTCTTTGGATGCAAGCATCGGAATGAGAGAGATTCTTACACAATGCCTCATTTCATTTATGCAACTGGCCATGAATCAAATTTGTTCTTGTTATAACAGGTAGTGGGCCTTCATTTCCTGCTCACCAGCTTCTCTTGAAAGCTTCATTCTAAGATGTAATTCAATCACCTTTAGCTTTGATTACAGCATACAATGTGGTGTCCAGTTCATGTGTGAAAATGATTCCTCATGCTCCCAGAGCCACTCTTTCACACTAGACCTGACACTCACACTAGGCTAGACCTGAGCAACTGACGCAACCCCACCCTTCTTACCCTGACACACCCATCACTTTGGAATAGAGTCAATCTGGACTCATCAGACCACATGACCTTTTTCCATCATATCATAGTCCAACCTTAATAAGCAACCTTAGCAAATAGAAGTCTCACTAACCAGTGGTTTTCTCATGGACACGCAGCTGTTTAGTCCCAAACACATTGTGTAGTTCTCATCACATTGTGTGTGTATAGAAGTGCTCTTAATTTCACTTTTAAACATAGCTATGATTTTACTGATTTACTGTTGATTTTATTTTACCATACAACTTCACCATTCATGATTTTTTTTTCAACCACATTTTTTCCACAAGGTTCGCAACCCAGTTCCAGTAATATCAAATCTTCTTAGTTATTCCCTTTGCTTGATGCTGCCCAGTAATTTGACCCTTCTGAAAGCACTCATCATCTAATCCCAGGAGAATCATTCACACACTACGGGCAATTTGGGAATGTCAGTCAGCGTAATCTGCATGTGTTTGGATTGTGGGAAGTAAACCAGAGAACCCTGAGGATACCAAGCACAGGGAGGACATTTCAAACATGCACGCAGACCTGAGGAGGAAATTGAACCTGGAACCTTGTGGTGCAAATTGACAGTGCTAACCAATAAGCCAGTGTACCACCCATAGATATGCTGTAACTACTTAATATTTAATATATCTAACATAGTCAGTAATAGTCAGTAATACCTTGCATTATAGGTTTCCTATAACGACGACACATGTGGTTGTCCCCATAATTATTCTTCAGTTTCCCAGTTTGAAACGCAGAGGTCAAATGCAAAGTTTTTTTTTTTTTTTTTTTTGACAGTCATTAGCGTTTGATCTATCTTTACTCGGCAACTCTAACAAAACATTTGCACTTATTTTCCCTCTTGGCTATTTCCGAAAAAATGTATGCTTCCCCTTTTAACCTCAGTAGAGGAGAATCACAAATCAAAAATTTAGCTAACTAAACACACCCTTCAGCATTGAGTCCTCACTAACCCCACCCCCACCACCAGCACCACACACAATGCAGTGTGATCTACCCCTAAACACTCTGTAATAGCTCCCACCACTCAATGCCAATTACCCCGAAAGCCCTTCAACTCCTAACCCAACACCCTCCTCTCGTGGTTTGTGCTTTGGGGTTTGGAACCGGGCCCGGCAGTGACAAGGTGACACCACATTGGCTCCTTATGTTTTCACTAATTAAAAGAGAATTAGTCATTCGTCTCTGACTCGCTGATGCTGACCCAGACGTGTTCGCTTGTCGGAAGGAAGAGACGGACAGCATGATCCGGATTCATAAACCCGCCCTGCTCTTTGTCTCTGTCTCTCTCTCTCTCACTCTGTCTCTTTGTCTCTCACAGCAGTCACAGTTGATGCCCCTGTGATAGCTTTATTACAGCAATTACAGTGACAGGTTTCCAGGGGATACACACACCCAGAAACACACACAGCTGCATCACAGGGTACAAAGTCATGAACAGGGTGTTATTTTAGTGACTGTAATGTACTAAATGTGGTTATCAGAATAGAAAAGACTGGGAAAGGTCTTATTATTTTTCTTAAACTTTTCCTGTCTTAATCTTTAATTTAAATCTAATGTCTAAATCTGTCAATAATGATTTTCAGAATAACAACCAAAAGTGGAAGCTGAATCCTTACAAAACTGTAAAATCTATTATTTTATAATAACTATCTAGTTATTTAAAGAAATTGTTAATAACTCATTCACTGGGAGTTGGACTATAAGACCATGGGACTGGTATCCATTCTATAATCAATCATCAGTTTGAGTAAACCAATAAATGATTGATTATTAGTTGGTTTAACCACATAGTACAATGCGTCTTGCACTTTTTGTATTTCCTGAAAATCAATCCCAACACAATTCATTGTTACTACACTCAGAGTACATTACCCACACATATATTAACTAAGATTACTCTCATAACCATCTATTGCCGATGATATAAATGTAACAAACATGACACAGCAGTCAAAGCAGAAGCTTGTTGTCACTCTACACCAAATAAGTATTTATCATTGTGTGGGTGCATGTTCCTTGTGACAGATTTTGCATATCATGATCTTCATGTAAATATGTTCCTTCAATGGTGGTTTACTTACTACTCCACATCTGGGAGCAGCCTTTTTTCCCCAGTATAATTGTATAACAGGTCACCTTGAGATGCATCGTCCTCCATTATGCACAATCGTGTGATGAGAATGTGGAGATATATGCATTATACGCATGCGCCTTCATCAGATTTATACGTGTTACTGCTACACAGCAGTTGCATGTGTGTGCAGGAAAAAATTAAACATGCAACATGGCATGTTGTAGGATTTTCTGATTATTAAAATGCACAGGGAATCAATTGATTGATGATCATCCCATCCAATAGAAAACACAGCCAGGCCAATTAATCTTACTGTACAGTTAGTGTTCCAACAAAGACTTCCTAAAAAAAAAAAAAATACGTTTTTGACAGCTTATTACCAATACTCATAAACAACACATTTTTAAAAATGTGAAGGGTCAGGGGTAGCTCAGTAATTTAGGGTATTGTACTACAGTTTGGAAGGTCCCAGGTTCAAATCCCACAATCGCCAAGTTGTCCCTGTTGGCCCCTTGAGCAACTGTTCAGATGTATAATGAGATAAAAATGTAAGTTGCTCTGGATAAGGGCCAAATGCCTAAAACGTAAATGTAAAAATACGCCTGAATATAAGCCAATCAGCTGTAACATTACAAAGCAAAACATCAAGCCCAGGATTGTGTACGATTCCCTTGTGCCACTAGGACGGCTCCGCAGGGCCTCTGGGGTGTGCTGTGGTGTCTAGCACCAGGACATAGACAGAAGATCTGTTGGGTGCTGTGGGACTTGTTTGTCTAGCACATTCCCATGGGTGCTCAATCGGATTGGGATCTGGGGAGTTTGGAGGCCAGGTCAGGAGCTTTGGGCTCTTTGGCTGGGCGCTATGGGCTGTGGTGCTGTGGATATTCTGGTGCCTTTATTTTGTGGCCAGCATAGACTTTTTTTGTTTTTTTGGTGATTTGAACTGCATTGGCGAGACAGGCTGGCTGTTGGTCCCTGTGGGGCATGGGTCTTTGGTGTCCATGACCCTGTCACCAGTTTAACTGATACTGATGTTATCAATGTTAATATATATATATATATATATATATATACACACAAAGATAATTTACAGTATTTACAAATTACGCCTACTGCAGGCTCCAAACAATTCCAGTTGGAGCTCATAGTTTAACTTTGAGATGTCAGTTCACGCTCATTCCTGATTTACTGATAAGCGGCTGGTTACAAAATTCTGCTCCATGGAGAATTCTACCAATCATCATAATGAGAGTCTGTGCATCCAGGCAGGACAAATGAAGAGCGCAATGTCCAATAAACATCAAGATATTATTTACTCCCAGTGGTGCTGTATGGGTCTGGGCAGGAGTCAAAATGACATGTTAAAAGCTTGTTGTCCAATGAGAGTTAATCTTTCATTCCAAGCACCTAACAACAATACCTACGACACTGGCTTCAGTGTCTTACTAGTATTACTGTACTGTATGTGTAGCTCTGTGTCAGGGGCTTGAAAGGATTTTTGTCCACATAGCCTGCAATGAGTTAAATGAACAAAGAGCCCTAACAGATACTGCAGCAAAATCTTTGATCATTTAATTCTCATGAATGATACAGACACTTTGGTAAGGATTTCAGCACTGGCACAATTTAATGAACTTGAAGCTCAGGCTAAAACAGGCTTTTTTGTGTAGCCTTAAACAGTTACCTGTAATGCGAGGTGTCGTGTTTTTTTTTTTTTTTTTTGCTAGATAGTTCACACCTACATAGAAGGTGTTCAGAAATCTGTCTTCTCAGTGCAGATGTGTGGCAGCTGCAGATTGAAACATGGTGCCAACATAGATAACAAAAATATGAGGTGTACTATAGGCTGTGGTTGGGGAATCTGAGAGCTGAAAGCTCTTTCAACATGGAAACATAATGCAAGTGCTGTTTATTTATGCCTAATAAACATTATTGATTGTGCATCCAATCAAAACCTACACTTCAGTGGAAGCCAAATTTAAAAAGCCACATTAAAAGCCAACTTTAATTATATATAAGCATGGACGGGTTGTTCCTCAGGGTAATGCACCACCAAAGGGTTAAGTAGAGGAATTTTTTGAACATAAACCTTTAATCACGTCAACTGTCATTATTCTAGGTAGTTACTCCTACCTGCTTCTCTGAATACGGTCCAATCAGAGTCAAGGTTTGTTCCGGGGAGTACTGCACTGCACCCGCCCATTACGGGGTGAGCTCCGTCTGGATGAAAATAGCCCAGAAATTTCTCATAGACTCTTAATGTACTGTATATGAAGTTTCTTTTTTACAACCTTACAAACGGCAATGCATTCTGTATGGGTTCTGAGATTGTTCACACTATCCTGATTTAGTCATATGAACATGCAACAATTTGTGAGAGTACTAACCTAGCGGGGTTCACGATCAACATGGCTTACATTTCCTCATTGCAAAGCAACTCGATGACGTCTTTTAAGTAAAAAATCAAGCATGGACAGTTACAGGAGTGAAGCAGGTGAAGCACCTGTCAGAGGAAATGCACAAACATGTAAACACCAGGAGATGTATGGAAAACACTGTCATGCTAGCCAGCTAAAGGTTGAACATCGCTACACAGCTGGATGACAGTCACAGGATTGCGGTAAGGAAGCACAATGGGGAGGTGGATAAAAACAGGCACATTTTATCACACTAATAAGTTGTGTTAGGGTTTGTGAAGATGTTTTTTGTCTTTTTTATTTTTTTTTTTTTACGATACTGTTGACTACTCCAATGAAAAATGTGTAAAAAAAAAAAAAAAGTGTACCACTGTGCATAAAAGTTCGCAATTTGGGAGTGATTTAATTAGTATTAATTGCTTTTGTCATTCCTGTTGGTTTTGTTATATTCTGCATTTTTGTTTTTTAAGATAGAACTCATAAATAGTGTGTATTATGCATGCTGCCAGTTTGGACATATTCCTTTTCAAAGGCTACACTCGATGCTAACGCTATGGGAACATCTTTTCATGTTGCCGGTTGTGAAGCATGTGTGCATCAAACATGCCAAATTTTGGCTTATATAACCTCGGTCAGATGACGTCATCTGATGAGACGCACCTGCAGGTTATAAATAGGAGTAAACCGGAAACATTCCTCAGATCTTTTTGTCTTCATGGCAGCCTAGTTGTGTTTGCATGTCTGTGTTTAAACCATCAAAAATAAGAAAGTGTTTAACTCATCGATATGGCAGAGTTTTAAACGAGATGTCCCTCCGTGTGTGATAAATCCATATCGAAGGGCGATCTCTACACTTACTGCTTCGATTAAAGTGCTTTGCGCGCGCCTCGCATTCGTTGAGATGCTTCGAGCCGCGGCGCATTCCTGGGGCTTAAAACGCATGCATCTGGCAGAGCTGTGGGAGACGGCTTTCCCCTCCTATCTCTCACGCCCTCGCTGGATCGGGAAATTGTCCGTCCTTTCTCAAGCGCTCCATTCTTGTGAATGGGCAAGGATAGACATCCTCTCTCGCTTCTGTGGAGATGGAAATAGCTTCCAAGCACTTGACATTAGACGGCAGGTTCTGCCGGGTGGCCGGGTGATGAGTTAACCCTTTCATGGAGTAAGCTGTATTCATCCCATGTTGTCATGCCATCGACTTATTTATTTGTTTAGATATAGTTGATGTGGAAGCGCGGGGTTATATGATGACGCCCAGATAGAAGAGACGCTTCCAGGCTATCTCTCTCCTGGGACATCATCCTCCCTGAAAAGCTAATACTTCCTTTCAAGCTGTGTAGACTTTCATCTTCCCTGGAGGGAAAAGCTTTTCAGGCAGGAGGTCAGGTTGGTGCACCATTGCACACCATGGCGGTTTTGCAGGCCTACCAGGCTGACCTGATGAGAGACTTGAGCACTGGAGGGGCTCTTGAAGATAGGGCGTTCTGGAATTACGCTGGGCCACAGACTTGTCTCTTTGTGCAACAAAGCAGATGGCTTGTGCTATCGGCCGTTTTATGGCTGCGATGGTTTCCGCGGAGAGGCACTTGTGGCTGAATCCCAGGGGCATCAAGGATAAGGATTGTGCATTCCTCCTTGATGCCCTCATCTTGCCTTCCAGCCTGCCACTAGATTCATGAGGCGAAGTTATATGAACAAGCCTTCGGGAAATTCCTTCCCTGCCATGCTCAAGAGCCGGGACTGTCGGCCACCCAGTCTCGACCGGGTCTGACACTTGCGAGGCATGAAACACACAAGGAGAGTGTTTTTGAGCCGGGCACCCCCTCAAAAGAAGTCAGACTGGCATATTGTCTTCTTCACAAAGAAGTCCTGAGGTTCATGTGCCCAGGACCATGGGGGTGGCCCCCCAA
>JAQQZS010000008.1:3872745-3883109 GCA_030068045.1 Platyallabes tihoni | reverse complement strand
CTGAATGTTGACAAGACAAAGGAGATGGTTGTTGACTTTAGGAGGACACGAGGCGACCATTGTCCGCTGAGAATCGATGGCTCCTCTGTGGAGATCGTCGAAAGCACCAAATTCCTGGGCGTCCAAATTTTTTTTACAAAAATCAGGAACCATCATGGAGTTAGAAAGTGACCTAAAACTTTTGAACGGTAGTGTGTATGTATATATATATATATATATATATACACATACACACTTATATACACTTATCAGTAATAATATATATATATATATATATATATATATATTATTACTGATCTAAAAATGGATTCTGATCATAAAAATTGTGATTCAATATCATAAATAGACAAAAAAGTGATGGCACATTTTTCCCCATTGTGGTGCGTATAAAGTAGAACTTTAGATTGATGTAAGAATAAGCACTACTGTACCTCTCGACCAATCAGATCACAAGTTGAGATGGGCAGAGGAACATATACAAGCAATGGTGGAATTTCTGGTGAACGAAGGCATAAAAGCGATTGACATCTACAAAAGACTTCAACCACAGTACAGTGATGAGCCACAGTAAAACATTTGAATGGTACAAACATTTTAAACAAGACGTCCATGAATGACATGGCCAAGGTGGATCAGATCCCATTACAGTCGTTCCAGTGAATCTGCCGGGGGGGACATTTTAGCACATAACAATATGCTACATCTACATCCTAGGCATTTGGCAGATGCCCTTATCCAGAGCGAACAACATTTTTATCTCATTATACACCTGAGCAGTTGAGGGTTAAGGGCCTTGCTCAAGGGCCCAACAGTGGCAACTTGGTGGTTGTGGGGTTTTGAACCTGGGACCTTCTGAACCATAGTCCAATGCCTTGTCCACTGAGCGCCTCGGTTCGGGTATTTTACATGCACTCACCTCGGACTGCTGCAGATATACTGTGTCACACTTTCACTTGTGTTTCTTAAGCATTTAAGCAAATGATGGCAGCTTGTAGGTGCATTACCATTGTTTCTGTGTCATCTGCATACTTTGTCTATACACAGTAGACTATTGCTTCGCTTAGCTCTGTTAAGTGACACATATAACCACGCCCATCTTGAGGGAAATGTTAGATGCTAATATGGCACATAATTGCTCATAACTTCACTTCTCCCCAACAGACATGCTAATATTTGCTTCCATTTATGGAATTAATTTTTTCATTATATAAACTTCAGGCAAAGATCAAAAGACTGCCAAAACTTCATTAACCCTGTGAAGCCCACTGTTGCAAAATTACAACATCACTTTTAACAATTCTAATAAAAAAAAGGCAAGCAAATGTTTTTTTTTTTCTCAAACCACATTTTGTCCAGCCAGTTTAATTTTGCTGTGACAAAACCTGTCTGGACAGACATACAGACAGAACATTTTCTGAGACTGATTTTGGTTCCTCCATTGTATGAAACTTAAAACGATATAATTGAAAGAGCGAGATCTGACCAATGTATGGACAAAACCGTACGGTTCTTTTACTCATTTAGATAAAGGGAGTTTTTACTATCATAACTGTGTTCTGTAATTCTGCAGAATCAAAATTCCTGGTTTGACTTGAAGACCCGTTACAGCAGAGTGAAAATCTTTTCTCAGATGTTCCAGCTTGAAGTTCAGGTCAGAACACAAGGGTCTGACATGATTCAGTGCCCCTGGAGCACCATAGTGTTGAGGGACTTGTTTAAGGACTCAACAGGGGGCAGCTTGGCAGTGCTGGGGCTTGAACCCACAACCTTCTGATCAGTAACCCAGAACATTAAATGTTAATTCACCACTGCTTTCTGTGCCATTGCCTTCTGTTTGAGGCTGCTTTCTTGACTTTCTTCCAAGTGTATCCTTTACTTCTGCCTCTGGTGATCTTCTCCATCTTTTCTTGGTCTCTTGGTCTTCCATGGCTCCTTTTCTCTGTACAGTGTTGTAAATAAGGCTACTGTATAAAGATCTGAAGCTTGCTTTGTGATATACAAAGGTTCAAAATGTTTTTGACTTGTATAGGAGCCCTGGCTCACATTTGTGTTGAATATTCTGAGCTTCGAAGAGTCAAATATGCTGGCTTGTGTTCCTTATTCTTGACTAAATGTCTGTATCTGTCCCTCCATGTTTTTATACACAGTATGTGAAGATTTCCTCTTGTTCCAGCTCTTCTTCTTTCAACGTGGAGGATCACCCAGCTAAGACTAAAGTTTCCAAAGTGTTCTGGCCCTCTGCTGTCTTGAGCACACACACCAGTCCACTACCCATAGCAAAAGTCTCCATATCAGCACAAAAGCAGTCCGGATCAGTGCTTTTTCTTTAATAAAATCTGAAGGCATATATACAAATCGATTTCTTTCAACATTTACATGCTTAGGCAATACTGTATTGGATCATACCATGCCAATAAATCTGTCCTGAGTTGAACTGAACAGAATTGCAAAAGACAGAGAGCTGAATTGAGTCTTAATATAACCACGTTTTCATTTATTCATTCGCCAAACGCTTTTATCCGGCACGACATAGAAGTCAGGAGGAAGCAAAGTCGAGTACAAAGATGTTAAAGAAGCCAACAGCGATAGTCTCACAAGACTGAATCAGTGAGCACAAAGACGTTTAAAAGATGTGAAATGAAACATCTCTGCCAGACATGCATGGGACAGCTAAATTTGGTCTTTAGTGAACGGTTGTCGTCTTTCGAGGATAGTAAAGTGAGCCCCAGGAAGGCCCGTGCTCGTGTAGGATTTACTGACCGTAAAAATGCCTGTGAAATCAAAATGAACGTCTTTTATGTCTGTCTTGGCAAGACGACACATACCTCATAAATGCTTTCAGTTACTCTTTTTTTGTTTTCTGGAGGAAATATTGTCGATGTATCCAGCACTCCTAATACATTTTCTTTAGAAGGTTTTATGCACATCCTGTGAACATAAATCCTGCAAGTTATCAGTCAGGGGATGTGGGCGTGGCCAGGATACAGAGCGTCTTACATTTACATTTACATTTAGGCATTTGGCAGACGCTCTTATCCAGAGCGACTTACATTTTTTATGTCATTACACATCTGAGCAGTTGAGGGTTAAGGGCCTTGCTCAAGGGCCCAACAGTGGCAACTTGGTGGTTGTGGGGTTTGAACCTGGGATCTTCCAAACCATAGTCCAATGCCTTAACCACTGAGTCTTGACGCTATTGTCCAATGTCGAAATAAATCAAGCCCTTCAACGTGTCCTGTTGTAACTTTCATGTTTTATAAGGAAATGGATCAATATACAGAATCTAATCATCCTCAAGTCAGTTCACAGGCATGTAAACCAAACCAATAACAACACTTTATGGGCCAGTTTAAGTCCGAGAGCAGACTGGAGAGTTTTACAAGATGTGCTTTTGGATTTAAAAACAGACTTCATGAGGGAAAAGTCAATCCCTGCATTCTGTATACAAAGCACAGGATTAGTGATGTGATGTTTGGTTTAAAAAAAAATGCTTAGGTTTATTTGTATTAGCATAATCAATATGACTTACAATTAAACTATTTAAAAAAAAAATTCTCATGGTTTGTTTTTTAATCAGATTTCAACTGCACCATCACTGCTTGTGTCTTGTTAATGATGGTCATCTACATAATTAACCAAGGTCGTTCAAGTTGCTGCTATAAAATGTGCAAAGAATTGACTCCGTCTCCGAGCCCCTATCATCACCAGATTTGGCAAAGATCTCCAGAGAGACACAGACAGGTTGCCAGGTATGCAGTTTATCCACCCGTGTAGTAGAATAACATGAAATAAGGTGTTGAGATGACAGTAAATGTGCAAAATTTATTATATATATATATATCACACAACAGTTCTAGAAATGCCATTTTTTATCAACAGATTATGATTTGTTTGTTTATTTAACCAGTTATTTTGCTCCGCCAACACATATCCTTCCATGATTGGTAGAACTGACTTACCACGAATGGCAGAGATGGCAACCAAGACTAAGAGTTGGTGTAGTTAACAGGGTTAAATTTAGTTTTAAATTCTTATTATACTACTGTATATAGCCAAAGGGTGAGCAGAATAAATGGGAGTGGAAGTGGTGGGAAGTCCTCCCTCCTGAGAAACTTAATTTTATATTTCCACTTATTCCGATTTACAATATCAGCTAACTTTTAGGTTCCAGGGTTGAATCCCAAATAGAGTTAAATAAAGTGCACTATGTGCTAGTGCACTATGTAGTTTGTACAGTTTGTTTACACACCAAGTAGTGCCCTTGATCAAGGGTTAGAAAGGAATTTGGGATTGTATTAGAAGCATATTACCTTGCTTCAGAAGTTAATGGCAATTCAGAACTTACAAGCAATTACTAAGGGGACAAATTGATGACATAACATTATCAGATGTGTTTTCTTACTGAAGTGCTCCTGTGATTGGTTTTAAATGTTGGGTTTGGCAGGCAGCTGCTCTCCCCCCTTTACAATGCTGTGCACCATACGGACCTATTTTCCCCCATGCTGAGACAAATAGTTACTTCATGTACCATTGCTATTGTAGAATTTACCCTATATGAGACCATTTTATGACATGGGTGAAAGAACTTATTATTTTATTTCTGATTCATTAAAAATGTATAGCATGATTTTATTTTAGGATTTGTTTTTTTTTAATGGCCACATGGAGGATAAGATAATTTTATAGCCTTGGTGAAAGATTTAAAATAAAATCTTCTATTGTAAAATGCAAAAGATTTGTAATATTTAACAAGGTTTGGAAGAGGCTTGTGGTTTTTCAAATCTCTTTCTCGTTTTACCTTTTTTCATTTACACAGACCTGAAAACCCAGGGCACAGATAAGCCTTTAATAAAATTTTATATTAATTTGTACAGAACTTTTAACAACAGCAATTTTTGCAAAGCAACTTAACATAAATAAAATCATGGCTATAATAATAATAATAATAATAATAGTAATATTATTATTATTATTATTATTATTATTAAATGTATTTATTTATTAATTCATTAAATCACTCAAAAGTTTTAATGTTAAAATACTGTATATCTATAAAAAATACTGCAATCATTAAAATAATCATCAAACATTTTATAGAAGATATTATGGAATATAAAGTTTATCATATTTTAATATTATATCATTTGTTAACAAAAACAGTAATGAGGCAGTTTATACAAATAATGTAAAAAAAATGCAGATTAAATTGATGAAATGGGAACAGATGTTTTATTCTAACAGGCTGCAAACTGGTTGTTTATGTAACAACCTCAGCAGCGACCTCATTTCCCCTCTCGTCTGTTCCAACCACTCATCACCAGTATATTAATCACGGCCTGATCATTTGTCATCATCTGCACCTGTTTCTCACTGGTTTATACCTTAAGTTAGAGTTTTTTAATGCTTAAACGATTCATATGTCACTGTGTGACTTAACAAACAAAACGATTCCTCTGAAACTGCTCAGGTACAGGGACTGGACTGAAAATGAGAGACAAAATCAAGAGTCCAAGAAAGTCCTGGAGAACTGTTCATCAAGACTACATTAAAAGTACAAGAGGTCTGGCTGTTTGGAACCAAAATATGAGAAATGGGGCATCAAGGCTTTTGCACAGTATGGTATTTTTAAAATGAGTGTGTACTATACAGTACATCAAAGTGTTAAATAAAAAGTTTGGAGTAACTACTTGTACGCTTGCAACTTAGTCACACAGAGAGAGAACAGAAAAGAAAAGAAAAGAAGTCCTATTTACGTGCCAAACCAGCAGCAATCTGCTCATCTCCTGGCATTTAGCTGCACACGTCCCACAGCCAGTCAGCCTCAGACAAGAGAAAGTGATCATCACAAACAGGACCTGACACACAGGCGGCAGCCAAGATCAGGAAGTGGGAGAGGCGTGAGAGAGAGAGAGAGAGCGTCTTCCTGCTACAGAGGAAGAGCTCATTAGGTCGATACACCTCTCTCCACTGCTAACCTGGCTCTGTGTGCCTTCGCCTCCTCACTCTTTCAGCTTCTCTCTCTATTTATTTCAGCTCGCTGTTTATTTTTTTCTCTTCTGTTCCTGCGGCATCTGATTTCCGAGAGCGGCTTCGAGGTGTCACAGCGGATCATTCTGTCTATCTCTCAGGCGCCTTTGAGTCCATCAGAAAGTCACCGTATCAGTAACACATGCGCGCATACACACACACACACTCATTCACACTGTTTGTGTCACGCTGCTTTGGTGCCAGGATCAGGATGCAGCAGCTGATTAGTCTGATGTCGCCGCGTGTCACACGGAAGCCACCGGAGGACGCCTCGCCGCTGGAGGAAAGCTCATTTACGCCCGGCGTTCTGTCTGTCAGTCAGCTGATCCAGTTGATCCGTCTGTCCTCAACAGTTCATTTCCATTATCTATTGTATCTACACTACATTGTTCTGATTTCCAGGCCTGTCCATCAATCCGCTCCTCTCTAACAGCTCAATAAACCCGAAGAGGAAAACTTTCCTTGGAAAAAAAAAAAAAAAAACAGCCATTATAAAGACTCCGTGGGCCGCAGCGTAGGTCTGGTGTCGTCTAGATAACAACTGAGTGACGGTTCAGTGACGGCGCGCGCTTTCATCAGAGCTGTCAGGGCTCATACACATAGGTCTTTCGAAAGTAAGTGCGCCCTCGTAAACACACACCGGTTTTAATTATCGGGAAGGAAAGACAAGAGCATATAAAATGAGATGAGGCAATGCAAAGAGAAGACATGGGGTGATGATGAAAGGAAGCAAAACGAAAAGAAAAGAAAGTAGGGACAAGAAGTGATAAGATGATATGGGAAAGATAAAAAAAAAGATGACATGAGAAAAACAAGAAAAGAAGATAAGAAAGAGAGGAGCTGATAAATGGGTGAGGAGAGAAGAGAAGAGAAGGGAAGAAGATGGCTAGGGATGAGCAGACAGGTGAGATGATTAGAAAAGCAAAACATAAGACAAGATGAATAGGAACAGACAGATAAATAGGTAAAAAAAAAATAGAAAAGGAAAATGCAAGAGTTTCTAAAATGAGAAGGAGAAAACATGAAGACATGAAATGGGGAAGAAAAGAAATCCAAAGTGATGAGATGAGACAGATGAGACCAGAAAAGCAAAACTAGATGACAAGAAGAAGAGAATGGAGAAAAGAAAAGAGAGAAATAAAAAGAATTAATATGATTATGCATAAGGGAAGAAAAGAGATGAAATGAAACAGAAAGGAGAAGAAAAAAACAAGACAAGATAAACAGAAAAGTGAGAAAAAAGGGAAGAAAGGAGAAGAAATTGAATGTGGGAAGATGAGACAGGAGCGAATAATATAAAAGAAAAAGAAGAGAAGAGAAAGAAAAGGGAAAATAAGAAAAAAATGGAGAGACGAGAGTGAGAAGAGAAGATATGGAAATAGATAAGAGGTCAGAAGAGAAGAGAAGAAATGCAAAATGAAACAGATGAGACAAAAAAGAAAAGATGGAACAGAGAAAAAAGATAGAAGAGAACAGAGTGACAGAAAAAAGGAAAATAAATGGGACAAACAGGGGAAATGATGTAAAAAATGAACGAGGAGAGAGAACTGAAAAAGGGAGAAAAGTGAAAGAAGACAAGATGAACAAGAAAAGAAATGAAAGGAGATGACTTAATACAGAAAAATAGATATAGGAGGAAAAGAAAAAGAATCAAATGTCATCTGATACAGAAACCAGGCAAAGTAAAGCTAATTTCTCTTAGTTTCTGTATCAGATGTCTTTTTTTAATTCTTTTTTTCCCTAACAAAACTAACTAAATTAAAAGATAACAATAAAAAGAGAAAAGAAAAATAAAGAAGGGAAAGGTGTGGGGGGTGTAGTAATAAAGGTGATGTTTGTCTTTATGTTGAGCATCTCATGCGTCTGTCAGTGTACCATGTGTGTGTATGTGTGTGTGTGTGTGTGTGTGTATGTGTGTGTATGTGTGTGTGTGTGCGTGTGTGTTCATGATAGATCAGGGTCTTACAGTCCATCTTGTTTATTAATTGAGAGCACGTCAGAGACAGCGTAAAGTCTGCGCCCCCTACACCCCACTGGGTTCTGTTTCTCCATCTTTCTCTATCTCCCTCCATATCTTTCTCTCTCTCTCTCTCTCCCTCACTTGACTTCTCCATTACACGTCCATTTTAATTTATCACCTGCAGCCTGCTCGCCCCCCTCCCCCCCTCTCTTCCTCTCATCCCCTCACATTTGGTCTTTTGCTTTTCCAATCACTTCACTCATCCTGTTATTTCACCTGATGCTTTATTCACTCCCTTATCCCAAGTGTTTACTACTCCTTCTCCTCCCGCTCCTCCTCCTCCTCCTCTCTGCATTTGGAGAGAAGGAGTGGTGACTGCAGAGCGCTGGGCTTTTACTCAAAGCTTGTTCCTACTGAAAGGAACATTATTGCTGTCAGTTCAGTTGAGCAGCTAACAGAGATTTTTTATTTCCTTCAGAAGATCTACTGGAGTAATAACTGCTCTCTTTCTCTCTCTCTCTCTCTCTCTCTCTCTGTCTGTCTATCTATCTATTCCACATTCGGCCAAACCTGTTCAGTGCCTTGGAAAGTATTCATAGCCCTTGACCTTTTTCCATATTTCGTCACGCTACAACCACAAACGTAAATATTTTATTGGGATTTTATGTGAAGGCCAACATAAAGTGGCACATTCTGTACGTATGAAGTGGAAATGGTTCTCAAAGTTTTTTACAAATAAAAATCTCAAAAGTACGTATGGTGTACATTTGCATTCAGCCTTCTTTAGTCCAATAAAATACTTTTATGTTTGTGGTCATAATGTGACAAAATGTGGAGAAATTTAAGGTGCATGGATACATGTCGGCCAAAACACAGATTATGCTGATTTTATTTATTTATTTTAAGTGATACATATAATTGTAACGGGTGTGCTTGTGTGGGCTTTGAGGAAGGTATAGAGGCGGAGGTGATTATGTGGGAATAGTCTTTTAATAAAGGAAACCAAAGGTTAACATATCCAAAACAGGGACGAACACAACAAGAGCCAAACTAAACACAGAACTAAACGAAAGAGTTATAGAACTAAAGAGGAACATTATCTAACTGGAACAAAACATAGCCTAGAGTGAACCATAACCTAGAGCTAGACGTAGCAAAGAGCTAGACGTAGCAAAGAGCTAGACGTAGCAAAGAGCTAGACATAACTAAGGGCTAAACATAACTAAGGGCTAAACAGAGTGAAGAGCTGAGCAAAGCTAGGCTAGACACATTGACTGAACGTAACCAGAACAGGAGTAAAACAAAAACAGAATCAAGAACAGAACAAACCAGGAAGTAAGGAAAAAGGCATGACACCAAGAACTAGGAACACCATTTACACCCACTTACTCAACAGTTTGAAAACAGTATGTAAACAGTATGCCCGAAAAAGACCCATGAAACTAAGGACTATTTATAACACGATTGATTTAGCTAACCTCGATCAGGTGTGCTCCGATCACCTGATCGAGGTGTACTCTGGGAACTGACGTCATAAGGAAAACAAAGGAAACACCAAAGAAAACAAAATGGAGTCCGGGAGCATGGCACCATCTGGTGTTCAACTGTGACATTACCCCCCCTCCAAAGGTGCTACTCCGGAGTGCCAAAATGGTGGTCCAGGGCACCCTCCCCAAGGTTCGGTGTTGGCCCTCCCGACCGAGAGGCTGCAGTAAACGTTCCCTGGGCAGGGTTGCAGGGCGGGCACAGGAGCTGGTCGTCGCTGAGTCCTGTCGGCGGAGCGAGGAGCACTGGCGCTGGGTCGAAGCCGGGCGGCGGAGCGAGGAGCACTGGAGCAGGGTCGTCGCCGAAGCCGGGCGGCGGAGCGAGGAGCACTGGATTGCAGGGCAGAGACGGAGCTGGGCCGCAGGGCAGAGACGGAGCTGGGCCGCAGGGCAGAGACGGAGCTGGATCATCGCCGAATCTGGGCAGCGGTTCGACGTAGTAGTGGCCGGAACAGCTGGGCCCTCCACGGGGCTCTCTGGAACAGCTGGGCCCTCCACGGGGCTGACTGGAGGTTCTGGACCCGCAGCGGGGCTGACTGGAACGAGCTGGTCCTGGAGCCGTGCACCCAACTCCAGCAGGGTTTGCATACATTCATGATCCCCTGTGGCCCGGCATATGCCGATCTGCTCGATCAGCTCTCCAGCCAGCTGTAGGATCAGTTGCCTCTGCTGCTGGTGCTCCACGCCGTGCCCTGTCTGCCGACACTCCGACTGGGGTTTTTCCCTACCCCTGTTCCGTCGTCCTGTGTCCTTGGCGGCACGCGTCGTATCGCCAGCCGAGACCCTCTCCAATCGGGCTGCGTTGCTTGCTCGCCCTCTCCAGTCTTTTGTTG
>JAQQZS010000008.1:3862537-3872645 GCA_030068045.1 Platyallabes tihoni | reverse complement strand
AAGGAAAACAAAGGAAACACCAAAGAAAACAAAATGGAGTCCGGGAGCATGGCGCCATCTGGTGTTCAACTGTGACAATAATACAGAAAATGTGTGTGCAAAAGAAGCTATTTCTGAAATTTATGCAACATGAAAGTGACCAATCTTGCTTCCCTAATTTTTTTAATTTCAAGTTGCTAACTTTAGCTGATTTTATATGTGCCCCAAAAATGGCCAATTTTCAGCGTTAAACTGATTCACTTCAAACAATAATCATTTAAAATGCAAATTATTCATATTTCGTTATGAGTATTAATACTAAACTTGGTGAAAGCTTCTAGAACCATATGACCTGTAAAAATTAGCTTAAATTAAAGCATTACATGCAAAATTAAGGATTTTTTTCCCCAAAAAAGTATCTGTAGTGTCTGTACCCACATCAAATTCATGTTGCAATATATTATGTTTTTAAGATCATCTAATGACAGTTAAGATCATTGAAAGATTTGAATTTTAAAACAGTAGGTGAGACACTTTTATCACCAATACCATGTTTTGACTGTTTGCAAGGTACTGTAGTGTTTAAACTTTGAGATTTCTGGTGCTATTTTCTTATTTTCCTTTTTTCCCTTAAATTCTTGACTGTGATTGGTCGGCAGCTTTGACTGAATGCCTCTTTTACACTAAGGCACATTAATAATCTGGGGACTGTGGTATACACAGTGTATAAATCTCATATGTATACTGTATTTACAGTATGACAAAATCTTCCATATGTTTTTTTTTTTCTATTTAATAAATATTTGAATTTCTATTATAAGTGTAATTAGCAGGGCAGCATGATGGCTTTGTTGTTAGCACTGTCACCTTGCACCTCCATGGTCCAGGTTAGGTTGGGACCTAGTAAATAAAACTTTCGCCTGGCACATCTCACCTCACCCCTGTGTGTATGGAGTTTGCATGTTTTTCCCTGTGCTTGGGTGTTTTCCTCCAGGTACTGCAGTTTCCTCCCACAGTCCAAAGACATGCAGATTAATCTTAGGAGGAGTGCCCTGCCTCGTGCCCGAAGTTTCCTCAATCGATTGCAATCAAAGCATAGATCATCAGCTCCGACAAACACTATTTTCAAAGCGGGTTCAAGAGCTGAATTCGACAATGGCGCAAATGCAGCTCTTATGATAGTGACTTCATTGAGTCGAACCTTTGTATAGAGGAAGAGGTACCACTTTTGCATTACTTTCCCTACAGCCCTCGTAATACGTGTCAAGTAGAATGAATAAACTCCGTTAGGACACTCTGGTGAAGGAAAGTGATCAACTTCAGCATGGTAATATTCTTACAGTATGCACTTCATTTCACCACTCTGCTGTTGATTATTTTACGAAAGTGGCACAGAGACACGCAATGGCAAAAGAGGTAACAGTGTTATGCTGTAGATCCTGTGTTTGTCTTGTGCATTAAAGATACAGCTGTAATGGCAGAGTTGCCGTTGAGAGGCAGGAAGCAAATGTGTGAGGAGAGGGTGTGTTTTAATAAGGACAAACCAATAATTGTCATCAACTCTCAGGAGAAAACAATACGTGACAGATCGGAATCCAAACTGAAAAACAAGTGAGAAAACATGCTAAGAGACCCACAGTGAAAAACTAATCAACATCTAAACAGGGACTAGGCGAGCACAATCAAGGGGGACAAACCTGTGATAAGACAGAAGGAACAGACAAGATTGAATCACTACTGTTTACTCATTTATTGATTGATTCATTCAAGCCTTGATTGCAGTTGATGGCTGGTCACAATGGATGAATTATTGCCAATGGTCATTGTTGTAAGGGGACGTTAAGTTGCTGAAAACCTCTTTCAATCCATAATCACAGGCACTCACCCGCCCAATCATGCACAGAGACAGTATAAAAAGAACTGGACAAACCCACCCACAGGTTTTCTGAAGAGTAATTCTGAAGCTCACCTGTTTGAGCTCTGGTCGCCGCCATCCTAGCAGAAGCTGACTTTACCTAAACCCTGGTCAAATGGACACCAGCTGATGGTTGGAACACACCTGCTTACCCCAGTTACCATGAGATAGCTAGGTTAGCGTTGCCATAGCTAAAATGCTAAGGTAGCTAACAATAATTTATATGGTAATGTTCATCCCTACCCTACACATCATCCTGTGTCAACTCCCACATTCCTTGTGGTAAAATAAACTACAATGAATCTAATTACCTGGCTAGCTAAACTGATGCATAGCAAAGAAATTTTATGGCTTATTGTAAGTTTAACTGAGTTACATGAAAATTCACCCCTGTACAGTGGTAATGAATTGGAACTCTAGCTATAAAGATCAAAACAGTTTTTTTGTATTAGAACAAAGAGCAAACGTGAAAATTATGGATGAAACTGGGTAAATCTGCCACAGAGACATTTGATGTCATTCGACAAATTTACGGCAATACTGCACTGAGGCTTCTGAGGTGTTTTAAGTGGCACGTGTGCTTGAAGAGCAGACGAACATCACTGGAACACAACAAGAGATCAGGAAGACCTTCAACAAGCTCAACCCCCGAAAATGTTGAAACCCTTCAGCAAATTTGTGCATGATGATCATTGGAGAACAATCCACATCATTGCTGCCGTTGACAGCTTGTCATATGAAACAGTCCAGGCAACTGACCGAGGAGAAAAAAATAATAAATCTAAATCTGCCAAAAACTCTGTCAACATTCAGACCCTTTGATGTGACCCTCATACTGTATATTTAACTCAGGTCTTGTCCATTTCTTCTTATCATCCTTGAGATGGTTCTACACCTTCATTTGAGTCCAGCTGTGTTTGATTATACTGATTGGACTTGATTAGAAAAGCCACACACTTGTCTATATAAGACCTTACAGCTCATAATGCATGTCAGAGCAAATGAGAATCAAAGGAACTGCCTAAAGAGTTCAGATACAGAATTGTGGCAAGGCACAGATCTGGCCAAGGTTACAAAAACAATTCTGCTGCACTTAAGGTTCCTAAAAGCACAGTGGCCTCCATAATCCTTAAATGGAAGACATTTGGGATGACCAGAACCCTTCCTAGAGCTGGCCGTCCGGCCAAACTGAACTATCGGGGGAGAAGAGCCTTGGTGAGAGAGGTAAAGAGGAACCCAAAGATCACTGTGGCTGAGCTCCAGAGATGCAGTCGGGAGATGGGGGAAAGTTGTAGAAAGTCAACCATCACCGCAGCCCTCCACCAGTTGGGGCTTTATGGCAGAGTGGCCCGACGGAAGCCTCTCCTCAGTGCAAGACACATGAAAGCCCGCATGGAGGACTCCAAGATGGTGAGAAATAAGATTCTCTGGTCTGATGAGACCAAGATAGAACTTTTTGGCCTTAATTCTAAGCAGTATGTGTGGAGAAAACCAGACACTGCTCATCACCTGTCCAATACAGTCCAACAGTGAAGCATGGTGGTGGCAGCATCATGGGGGTGTTTTTCAGCTGCAGGGACAGGACGACTGGTTGCAATCATGGAAAGATGAATACAGCCAAGTACAGGGATATCCTGGACAAAAAACTCCAGAGTGCTCAGGACCTTAGACGGTCCGAGGGTTTACCTTCCAACAAGACAATGACCCCATATTTAGCATACAGCTAAAATAACGAAGGAGTGGCTTCATAACAACTCTGTGACTGTTCTTGAATGGCCCAGCCAGAGACCTGACTTAAACCTAATTGAGGATCTCTGGAGAGACCTAAAAATGGCTGTCAACCTATGTTTACCATCCAACCTGTCAGAACTGGAGAAGATCTGCAAGGAGAAATGGCAGAAGATCCCCAAATCCAGGTGTGAAAGACTTGCTGCATCTTTCCCAAAAAGACTCATGGCTGTATTAGATCAAAAGCGTGCTTCTACTAAATACTGAGCAAAGGGTCTGAATACTTACTGTACGCCTATGTAATATCAGTTTTTCTTTTTTAATAAATCTGCAAAAATGTCAGCAATTCTGTGTTTTTTTTGTCAATATTGGGTGCTATGTGTACATTAATGCGGAAAAAAAAATGAACTTAAATGATTTTAGCAAATGGCTGCAATATAACAAAGAGTGAAAAATTTAAGGGGGTCTGAATACTTTCCGTATCCGCTGTATACAGGGGGAGATCCTTATAATTCACTGAGCAGTCACCACAGATCCTACTAAGAGTTTGCAATTACTATTTGATGGACATGTAATACATTTTAATAAAAAAAAAGCCTTGGCAAAGTTTTACTACAGTGTTGTCCTGTCTGGGTTTTTTTGCATACCAAAAGATGAATTAATTTGTGCAAGGCCAGATGAAAAACAACAAAACGTACAAAAGCAGATTTAGAGCTAAAAGAAAAGGTTACTCCAATTAAAGGCTGGCGTTGCACGGCACTGTTTTGTTCTTTATAATTACCATGGCTTGACAGGGTTGTCTTTGTTATCCTTCCAATTACGAACAGAAAACAAGAATGCTGCAAAACATGCGAGCTTGTTACGATTTCAATTCCTCTATAATATTAATTTATTTCCGACTAAATCTGTGGACAAACAAATGCTCGTTTTCCTTTTTTTTTCTTTTCCCTTTTGTTTTTTACAGGAAAATTTCTAAAGGACAGCGTCACTGTTTCCAGTCACAAATCTAGTAAATGAAAATGTAAATTTTTTTTGCAAGGCTCTGATGATAGATTTTAAGGTAATCATAAATAAAGTATGAACAAGAATCAATGCTCTGTTTGACCTTTTTTTAATAGCAAACCTGAGGAATCGCGAGCATCTTTCATTCATGATGATTATCACCAATAATTAACATTTTCCATTAGCAGATGATCATATCCACACTGCTAATCAGTTATCACATAACCCACCCGTCATCGGTGCGAAGTCTGATCTATGCTTGCGCATTAAAAACTATCAGTGGCCGACTGTATTAAATATCGATTGTAATCTTTCAGTCGCATGCTGTTGTATAGCTCATGCTCGATACGCTGTCTAATGGCAAATAGAGTCATCCTGAGCTCTGCCTGTCACAAGGGACGCCGTGCCCTTTACACTGTCTGTTTACCAAAAAAAAAAAAAAAAAAAACACAGAATGCATCATGTGCTGACGAAGTCTGTGCAGACAAAGATAACAACACCCAATGAATCACGCTTTACGGCCTGTTTATGCAGCAGCGGGGGCCTGACGCTCCCTCGAGCTCTTTTCTCCTCCGAAGGCGTTTCAGGACCACATCGATTTATATGGATTCATTCATTCAGCCCGTCTCGAGAAAAACTATTTATAATCATGACTATTTAGATTGTATATTACTTTCTAAACAGAGTCAGGAAAAAGAAGGGCAGCATCTTCAGCCTGTAGGGAATGAAGCTCTTATTGAGCTGGGATTACAGGAAACAGAATTCAATCACACATCGAGCTCTAAGCCTCAGTCGCTAAACACAAAAGGTGAAGCAAAATCAAAGGAAGCTTGATTAATTAAGACGTGTTTTGGTCTATTGGTGTACAAGCACCAGCGCCGTTCGAATACAATGGAATGAATAGGCCTGGTTGTTTCACTTCGCTGAGAGGTCGGGTTTTAATTTAAATATCATTCATGCAGACAGAAATGTGATGAACATCAGTGGAAGGAAAGTCTGAGTGTCCTTACCTTCATGTGGACAGAAATGGAAAAAAAAAACTGTTGTGTAAATGTTGTATACAGAAATGGATTAGAAAAGGAACTGGTGTAGCTGTTACAGCAAACTCTGTTTTATTATTTAATTATAAAAAGAATTGATGTATTTTATTTGATGAAGAACTTTTAACTCATTTAATGTTGCAGAACGTCCTTGAAACAGGTTAGTTCCTGTTATTACTTATGTTATAGCAGCTATAAAAAAAAAGCCTCTTCACTATTTACCTTGCTGTTGAAGTTAATAATATCAGATTGGCAAATTACAGAGAAGCTGCAAAGTTTAAAATGTTTTATACAGATGTCACAATGACAGATACATTATGCAGAGTTGCAAACTCTGTTGCAAGTCCAAAATCGCAATCAGGGATGGGAGTAGCTCGGTAGTTAAAGGATTGGACCACCAATACGAAAGTCCCAGGTTCAAATCTCATCATCACCACCAACCTCCCATTATAGAGCCCAAGAGCTAGGCGCTTGGCCTCAACTATATATATATACAGTATGTACTGTAAGGAAATAAAATGAAAGTCGCTCTGGATAAAAGATGTGGCATAATGTCTTACATTATTATGCTGCAGAGTACCTAACTGAAAGCCCTGTCTCAGGTTTGAGTATGAAAGTAAAGTTGTGTTGTGCATTCGTTGTTGAAAACAGGTCAGGCGATGGAGGAAATTGTATTCATAGGGGCACTGATTCCCAGCCAGTGCCCAAACCCAAGCCACTGGATGCAGTGCCGGTCCCAAGCCTGGATAAAATGGGAGGGTTGCGTCAGGAAGGGCTTAAAACCTGTGCCAAGCTTGTATGTGCTGACTGGATGGCCTGCTGTGGCGACCCCTTGCCCAGAGCAGCCGAAGGACCAACAGCAACATAAAGGGTTGTGAAAAGGGACAGAGTTTGAAAACAGATGACAGAACAGTTCCTTCCCATACCCGTCCTATTTCCCCGATCATACACCACCTGATGCCTTCTTATGGGGAATGTTAATGGAAAGCGTGTTCAACTATGAAGACCCACCAAGAACTGTACCTGCATTATGCCAGCAAATCATCTCCTTTTACAGGCGTCTGCAGCAATCCTTGTTCCAGGAATCCGAGTTGAGAATCAGCGTGAATGATATAAACAGTGTCTAGTTTCTTTAGAAATAAACTGACTGATGACAACAAGGTTGTTTGTCTTTTCATTTCAGTATTGCATATTTTGGCGCATACTGTATATTTGAAGCTGAGTACTTTTCTATTTTTCTTACATTGAGATGTACAGTAAAAGGAAGACTTCTCCATACTCGACTACTAACTTAGTTTTTAGGTTTCATGACAAACAGTATCTGGTTTAACTACAGTTCCAGATTTAGATAGAGGCACTGTGTTACATTTCCAAGCTGAATGATTCCACTGTGATTAAAAATGTGGTTAAAACAACCAGAAAGATAATTTACATTTTACGGAGAAAAGACATAAAGTCTTACTCCCACCCTCTTTGTTTTCTGACCTGCCATCCTTAGAACAAAGCAGAGAGGAATTTATAGAATCCTCTAAAGCCTTGGATGCAGCATCACACGTCAACTAGAAACAACACCTCAAGAAATTATTTGTGGGATCCCCAATTAAGAGCGGAGACTGACAGAAGCGAAGCATTTGGCTGCTGCCTTGCTTCCTCTCTACCTCGCCTGCTGAAGAATCCTGTTGTTGGTTGCAGTCGTCCATGCCGTGGCACGTTGCTATTTATTCCAGCAGCCTCTTACTGTGAACCCTCTTAATTAACATGTTGGGCTTTGTTTCGCAGAGGGAAGGAAGAGCGCTGGCAGCTTCTCCACCCTCCATCCTCCGGCCCTTTTGTTCTCAAATCTGACAGGCTGTAGCCTGGGCCAGGGAAAGGATAAGAAGGATGATAGTGAAAGAAAGAGAGCCAAAAAGAAGTGAAAGGACAGAGGATATAAGGGCTGACTGCTAGGAATTTTCTTGTGTTTCACGTCAAGCTGAGTGAGTCAGAGTTTACCTGGCTCTAAGTGACAGTGCCAGAAGTTCCTGAGCTATCCGGCTTACGCAGGGTCACATGACAAATAAGCCGAGTTAGGCAATAATGGAGAAATATTTATATCTGAATAGTCGTGGGTGGTTGGTGAGACGCTGACCTGAAAACAGCTTGATGCCTCAGTCCATCCGGTGTTGACTGGACTTACTCTTTCTTCCCACGGCTGTGTCTTCAAACTATTTGCGATCTCTTATGAACCTCCATCACTACCACGCATAGCACGAAGCATGGACATGAACGAGGATGTACATCCAATGGGCAAGGTCTTCAGCTAGTTGGAGCACCAGCCCCGCTGCCTTGTCCTCTCTGGCTGGGGAGGATGAAAGAACTAAAGCACGACACCCTTTTCCAGTGTCTTTTTTTTTTTAATCACTCTCTCATTCCTTCAAATGCCTTAATTAGAAGATAGTAATCAATAACAGGGATCAATCGGTTTACTGTCTGGCACTCTCTCGACGACACTCGCTGCTCGTCCCCCCGAGGCGTTCGCAGCACCTATCAACTTCACACAAATGTCATAAGCGCCGTCGATCGACTTAAACGGATATTTAAAGTGGCTGAGGTATTTGTTCTTCAATCACTTTCTAATTAGAAGTGCCATATCTGAGACACGGGCCAAGGATTTGGAGAGAGAAAAAGAGAGAAAAAGAGAGAGAGGGAGAGAGAGGCTAAAAAGGCACATCTCCCACATCCCACTCCCTCACTCCCCGTCGTGATGCTACTGATCTGTGGCGTTCATGAGCAGGGCACTCTATTATTAACCACTCAGACCCACTCGCAGCTTTGAAACTGAGCAAAAGGCCAGATGAGCAGGCAAGCACTTGTGCCAAGCCTTCGTTTACTAAACATACTGCTCGAGATGCAGTAAGCAGTTTTCCATTAAAACCTGATTTTTGTGGAGAAATAAACACGCAAGTTGCATGCTTTACCACTAATGATTGGTGTCACCATCTGTTCTTTCGAATCTGTTTATTTATATATGTAGACAGAGACTAAGAGAAATCCATGGATGGTGTTCGGTGATAAATGTAAAGTTACAGAAGTGAATCACAGGAAGTGTTTCATCCTTTAACTTCTAAAAAGCATCCTGTAACAATCAGACTAGTGCTGTTAATTCAGAAATAAAAGTCATCATCTTCTTTTTTCATTCATATTGCGTTCAAAATATAATTATAACCTTGTCAATATTGCAAATTCGGTATCCACCAACGATTCAACCTCTGAAGAGAATTGCTTTTTTAACGTGTATATCCTTCTAACCATTTCTTCTCTCACACACAAGACGCTCCTAACTTTATTGTCCAATCCCTGACCACACACACACACACACACACACACACACCCATATACTGTACACGCTCACAGTCTGCTGTCGTGAAGCAAGACTGGGCTGTCACCACACAGTGTAATGCCTCATTAGGCTCATCGAGGGCCGGGACCGGGCTGGCACGGTGTCCTGCCCTGTCTGTCTGCTCCTAATTGGATCATCTGTGTGTCGGCATGCACGGGGGGGGAGGGGGGGTGGGGGGGAGGATCCCCCTGAAGAAAGCACAGGAAATCCACAGGGCTTTCGAAAGAAACTGGCAGGAAGAGAAAGTTAACGCAACGAGAACCGGAACTGTACTATGTCCCTAATTACGATGGGTGTTCAAGTCAAATCAGGACTTGTGTTGAGATTTCTGGTGAATGAAAACTTCAAGCACACTATGGTAATGAGACTCTTAGCCGCAGGAATGGTGCAAACATTTTAAAGAAGAATGTACATCCATGATCAACAATGTAGCTCGAAGCCCACTGCAGTCGTTCCTGAGTCAGATCATGGCTGAGAAAACTTTCTACCTTGATGGTATCAAAGCACTAGTGAAACACTGGGATAAGTGCATTAGTGTAGCAAGGGGATTATAGAGAGAAATAACAGGAGTTTTTACTCTGTCCTGTTATTCTGCACAATAAAAAGTCATGGTTTTTAATGTTATGTGGGGATGCCCCACATAATATTAGATTTCATAACCATTAACTTACTCATCATCTATACCACTACATCCTGTATACAGGGACATGGGGGGGCTGGACCCTATCCCAGGAAACGTAGGTCACGAGGTGGGGTACACCCTGGACAGGGTGCCAATCCATCACAGGGCACACACATATCTGTACACACTCACACTATGGGCAAATTGGGAATGCCACGTAACCTAATCTGCATGTCTTTGAACTGTGGGAGGAAACCAGAGGAAACCCACCAAGCACGAGGAGAACATGTAAACACTATACACACAGACTGGAGGTGGGACTCAAACTCACACCCTGGAGATGCACATTTTTACTAAGTTAACGTCATTTTATGTTCTGTTAAAAATGTCTAAATGAATGTGACGAATGTCTGAATATTTTGCCTGAGAAAAAAAGGTAACAA
>JAQQZS010000008.1:3813190-3825843 GCA_030068045.1 Platyallabes tihoni | reverse complement strand
GCGGTTGTATTAAGCATTTCACTGCATTTCGTACTGTGTATGACTGTGTATGTGACAAATAAAATTTGAATTTGAATAGCCACAGGCAGTGGAGACTAGGGGTCAGGTTGAACCAGGTGCGGAAGAAAGATATGAAGAATGACAGTTTGGAGGAACAGGGTCAAGAGTTCAGTGTGAGATGCATCCAGGATATTAAAGAACCAGAGATTGATTTTGAGACAGAACCTGGAAGCCATCAGAGGCCAGAGATGTCTCAAAGTGTAAATGAGAATTGGAAAACCTTAAGTCACAAGATTAGTGTTTGCATGTTAAATGTTCCAGGAGCTTTGAGGAGAAGAATATAGTGACCAAATCCACTTTATCTACAGACTGAACCTTCCATACCCTCTCATTTGTTCTGCCAGCACATCCTTGGGCGAAACGTTTTTGGAGCAAGTGTTTTGTCAGAACAGGCACACATGTGGCTGGAAGGCAACTGTAGGAGAATTTGGGCAAATCTGTCCCAGTTATGAGGACTCTCAGAGGCTGATCCATTACTGTGCCAACTCCAGCCAAAGGTATCCCTTCCACTGGTTTTATTCATCCCTTTGACTGCAGACAGAACCCAAAGGCATCTGAAAACTTCCCAAAAATATTCTTGCTAGCCAGAATAGGAACACCAGGACAGCGGAAGCCAGAAGGCCAATCGAAAAAGGAGCGCAGACTTCAGAAATGTGGTTAAAAAGAAAGCGCAAGATATGTAAAGCACATGTAACGCAGTATCCCTTTCTCTGTTGGCTCCCTTGTCCATGCCTTCAAATGATCAAAGGATCACCACCTTTTCTTTTTTTCTGTTTTCCCGCCATCTACCTATGTGGGAGAAAGGGAACAGGGGTAGATAAATGGAGGATGAAAGAATCTCTCAAGACGGAGATCAATAGAAATAGATAGGAGGAAGCTAAAAACAATAAGGAAACAAGAGGGATATTTGGATTTAGACCTTAGTATCTAAGAAGCAGGGCAAAAAGATTCTTCCATCATATTAAGAAACAAATCGTTAAAATGAAAAATTACGCGACCTGAGTCACAACCTGGAAGCCATCTGAACAGTCAGAGGCTGGTCTGATTTTGACAATCAAATAACCAAATAGAATAGGAATACCGGGAGGGCAGAATTATAAAGAAAAGTGGTTTGAAAGCGTTTGATTGATTGAACACGCAGTCAAGAACCAGCAAGATTTGGAAATTTTCCCTGTCTTGGCCATGTGTTCAAGTGATCAAAGCATTTTTTCTCTCTCTTCTTCTGTTTTCGCCCACATCTCTCTGTCCTTGGTCCCAGGATAAGCATCCGTCATTCATGCCTTCTACAAGTTGACAGAATACCGGCAGAAACTTTTTTACAAAGATTTTAAAGTCTCGGTCTTCCTGTGGTGCATATGTGTGTGCTTTTTATAAAAGCTAGAGATACAGATTACTGTGCATCTCACTGTGCTGCCTGACAGACTGTGACTCTTCCACCACAGCGCCTTGGGTAATCCGAGCCGCACTTGCTAACTTTTCCAAAGAGGGAGACGGAACGAGAGAGAGCAAGAGCAAAAAGATCTGTGAGATGGATGAAAGAGTGTAGATACAGGCAGTATTAGCACATTTGTCCCTCCCAAAGCCTTACGCTTGATCCCTGCTGAGCTCTGTGTCTATGTGTATTGTGCTACATGTTTCTAAAGCTTCTTGTTTTTGTTCTTTTAAATCTCTGGTCTGTATGTGGTTTGGTGTGCGTGTGTCTGTATCCTGCGGTTATGTGGAAGAGACACTTTCGTGTTGCTTCAATGGATGAGCTTCGAAATGTGTGCGAGGAGGTGGTTATCCTGAAATAGCAGTAAATTTAGGTTAAGTCCTGGGAGGGGTCCTTCGTTCAAACGCGATGGACAAGCCTTCAGCTGTCAGTCTGCTGTGAAGGCATATCTTCTCTCGCTTCTTCACATCTTGCTCCTTCATATCTTGCCACTTCCGGCGACAATGAACGCACCACAGGCTCTTCGCTGTGCCCACACTGCCATCAGAGAGCAGCCAGGCATTTAGAATCGGGCATCTATATCTCTGTAATGCTTAAATTTATGCTTAAGCTAAAGTGTTTCCAAGTGTCATCCCAAAAACTCTTAGAAACACATGGAGTGCTCATGGTTTTCTAGAACTGTAGGAGTATGTTTGCTGTCTATCAAATTATCGAGTGGGAGAGCAAGCAGTAAGAGTAACATATTAAATGTACTGCTGTTTGCCAAAATGGCAGCATTTCAACTGAGATGATGATGTTGCAGCTGCAGTTGTGGCCTTATCTAATGGGAAACTTATTTATTTATTTATACATTTATTTATTTATTTATTTATTTATACATTTATTTATTTGAAACCATGTGCTGAATAAATTATTAAGGCTATTAATGGGGCTAGAATTTTGCTTAGAGTAAAAATAAAATTTTGGTTGTCAGAACTTTGCAATGTTAATTTGGCAACATGTTGTTCTTGAAAGTTAGAATACCGGATGAAATGATGTTGAAACAACATTGACTACATGATTATGGAATAATGTTCAACTAATGCCTTTTATCACAGTGTTGAAAAATTACATCAAAACACTATTAATGCCAAACCGATGGCTTGAGCAGGTCTCAGACTCTAGTCACTGCAGTGAGAGCACAATGGGCTTACCACTGAAGCACTAGGGAATACTGTATGCTGCTAATGCTAGTAAATGTGCGTATATAGCAAAAAGCAACACACAAAATTACCGGAGAACAGCAATTTACATAAATTTAAGTTAAAAAGCAGCCAAAAGGGTAAAAAAATAAAATTCTGTTCTGGGAAAGCAAACGCTGTGCCAACACCTTATTACAGTAATTTGGGAGCTGCGGTGCACCTCAGTGTATTATTTCTGTACAGAAAATGAAACATAGAGATAACGTTACAACACTAAGAGTCGTGACAGAAGATAAATGCGTGATGTACGGAAAGGCATTGATTTTCACAAATTTCATTGATTTGTAATGTGCCCAGGAACGATTGCAAACCCCCTCCCCTTCCAACTGCCTTGCTGGCCAGCGTATTGTTTTTTTGTTCTCCGTACTTGGGTACAAGCAGGTGTCTGTATGCGCCTACTTGGTCTGTGAGCCGCCATTAAACATAAAATAAGAAGAGAACAAGGACATTTACTTTCACACCCTGACAAATGTTATGGATATATGTCAAGATCAATGATCTTGCATGTCTTCCTACTGTATCAGTTATAGGTTTGTGAGTCAAAGGATGAGATTGGTGCATCCTATGCACACACTAAGATTTCAGAGGAGACCGCCGGCACTGCTCAGGTACGATTGGCTTCTGTATCAGATTCGATCTGTGCCCCGAGTACACTGTACAGTGCGTGAGACCACCACTTCACTTAGGCACAGTTCCCAAGCACAGAACGATTCTCTTCTCACTGTTAAAAATTAACCAGACTTTTGGTTCAAGTGTTCTCAAAAACAATCCCTAGGTGCTAATGTGAAAACGTAAGTAAGGGACCCTGGATGTGCTTGGAGGTTGTGCAAATGGATGTTAATACTGTAAGGTTAAAATTTTGTTGTTTTGAGGTTCTGTTTGCAGTTTTATCTTTGGGTCGTTCAACGTTATCTTGGTGTCATTTTATTAAAATTATTCTAACGTTTAAAACAACATTGTTCCAATGATGAAAGTTATCACATCATTACAACTATATTACACCTCTCATCCAATCTTGGGGATCCTGCCGGGATGTGTTTCATAGTAAGAAATAACGCACTCTGAACCATGCTGTTATAGAAAATTAATTCATATCTGGGTTGTGTTTTAATTGTGCTCACTATGTACTTTTGTGTCCCTACTGTAGATCATGTTCATACTTAGAATCTTTTTTTGGCAATCTGTTTTTGCTCCACTTGTTAACTTAATGAGTATTTGCACCTAATAAAAAAGTCATCATTCCAACAAATTAACAAGGTTTTCTTTTTTCTTTGTTAAACAACCATTCTATTAAATCTGTTAATTGTTATTCTTAGATTCCATGCCTCTGGGTATGAGCTGTTACTATATGACCAATAGTTTATACTTATGAGCATATTATTTTTTCAAGAGAACTAAGGTGATCCTTCTTCAGTTCAGTTATTGATGAACTATAGCTCCAGTACCCTCCAACATAGCATCAGCATCTGAAGGAAATACAGCAGGTACGGCAAACATAGCCTTAATAAGATCTCTATGGAGAAGTTTAAAGTGTGCACAACTAAGCAACAACTACAATAGTAATACAAAAAAATGATCCAACATATCGGGAAGAACTTGTCTTTTGTTTTGTCAACAGAGTAACAATGTAACATATCACACTGTTGAGTTTCATTAACATAGACTAATTTTCATTATGCTGTTAATTTCTGTGCAGAAAATCAGTGATCATTGTGCTGTACAGAATAGACAGAATATAATATACTGTATAACAGTATAGACCCCTGTTGTAAACATCAAACAAGGTGTTTAACCCAGACACTTGGTCCATAAACTGTTTACAAGTCTCAATTTCAGAAAGGAAGAGTTCTTCAAATTCTGTCTGGGTTGGACGACCCGACATAGCTTCTTCCTTCGCACATTGCTGCTAGCCAATCACAGTGGAGTTTGGCACTCAGTTTGGATGCCTTCCTGAACTGCTTTGCTTCACACTCTATGAACTGACTTGCCAAATCTCCAAACTCTTTGGAGGTCTGTTTGAGAGAACGAAGGAAACATTCTTTGAAAGTTAGAAAAGTCTCAGTTATGTCACAGTCCTGATGAGAAGGACTGATGAGAGTCCTATGAATAACTCTATGTTTATTTAATTAGGGGTTGTTTGTTGGATGAGGAAGAGATCCACAATTTGGATGAGTTTCCATGATTGGTTAGACCTGAATAGAGAACTGCATGTTGGACACCACGATCAAAACCTTAAAATATGGCAATATTAAAATAAAACCTTAAAATAAACAACGCTAATTGGCCTGATTGCTGTAAAGATGTTTTATGTTGAAATCATGTAGAAATCAACTGAAAATTAATAATTTCTCATTACTTTAGCCTTTATTTTCTGAATTTGGAACTTTGGGAACGTTCCACAGGGTTCAAGTCCTTGTAACACTCATTTAGCAGTTGTCACTTTTTCTGTGACAACAATGCCGTTGCAAAGCTACAATGCACAGCAAATTTGATTTATTCCCTAATCAAGGTTGAATTTTGGTTCAATACATTTTGGTTGCCTTTCTTGCAATGGTTGACCCATGATACTATTCCACTGAATGCACTCTCAATCACTCACTCACTCATTCATTCTCTATACCACTTATCCTATATAGGGTCACAGGAGGCCTGGAACCTATCCCAGGGGACTAGGGACACTAGGCAGGGTACACCCTGGATGGGGTGGCAGTCCATTGCAGGAGATAATCCCTGCACACATTACACACTCACTCAGACAATATGGGCAATTTAGAAATGCCAATCAACTTTTAATTGGCAGAGTTTGGGCATGAGGCAGGGTACACCATGGACAGGTTGCCAATCCACTGCAGGGCACACACAAACACATACTACGTGCAATTTGGGAATGCTAGTTAGGCTAATATGCTTGTCTTTGGACGGTGGGAGGAAACTGATTAAGCATGGGAAGACTATGCAAACCCATTGGAAACAGGCCATCTTAAAACAGATTTGTTTACACCCACCCAACCAAAACCGCACTAAATGAAGGAATTACCATTGTTGAATTCAAAAAGTCAAAACACCACTTGCGTGAAGATTGGACAAGCTAAGAATCAGAATTTGTGACTCTCCTTCATAGAATAGAATAGAATCTTTATAGTCATTACACAAGTTGACATCATCACAAAACAGTAACCACCCCCCCCCCCAAGACACACACACACACACACAAAAATAATACCTTATTCCACGGACATACCACACATTCATCCAGTTTCTATTTGAAATGTGTTTTGCCTAAGGGTTCAAGCCCTTCCTTGCTGGGTACACAGCTTCTACTACAGATAAGGCCAGATAACCAAGCAGGCTGGAGAGATGATCCTGACAACTGCAAAAATGAATAAAAAAAAAACAAGTAGTGAGAAAGGAAGAGGTCTCCAGAACCTTTCCTGTCACAAGCGTCAAGCTCTTTTGATGCATGACAAACTTAAAGGAGAAAAAATTGAGACTGATGATTCAGGAAAAGAAAATGTGAAGGGAAAAAAATCAGCTATGGTAAAATGTTGGAAAGTGTCTTATTGTTGGGGAATGGTATAGACTAGAGAAACGGAGTACGGGCAGACAATGACAAAATGGCTGATGTCGGATATCAAGAGTGTCCAGTTGCGCATACTGTAACGTTCATCTTTCAAATGAGGGAAAATAACACCTCTCAAAAAGAGGCGTTCTGACTCCATCCCTGTCCTGTCACTGTTTGCCAAAACGATGACTTTTAATTATTCCACATCTCTTTGATAGATTGCTGTCCAATCAGGAACGGGACAAACAGACTCTATAGAAGATTTATATCTGTCTCAACTTTCCTGCAGTTTTTTTATTACACTGTTATTTATTGTCCATGTTAGTGAACTTCTAGATATTAGCTCAGATTAAACCCGAAGATTGTATATATAAATAAGGCACATGAATTAAAAAATCTTTCAAAATGACTTCAAAGCTGAGAAACAGAAAATAATGAGGACAAGAGCAAACTTTTGTAGTACAACTTTTGCCTTTCCAGTATTTGCATTTTATTTATTTAATATTAGACTTATTATAGTGATTTAAGTTCCTCAAATTGTAAGCCATTTCAGTCACATCCTTAACATGTATCTTAATATTTGGGTGACATTATAACTGAAGTCACTGAGTTACTGTAATTATATGATATAAGTTTTAACTTCCTGCACATTATCACTTAGTAGTTTTTTGAATGCTTGTTTGTTTTATTAGTTTATTGTTCCCCTTATTTTTATAAGGGGAACAAAAAACTATATTTTCTCTGAGATATAAATACAAAATGAAGGATACCATGAGATATGTCAGCTGTATCTTGCACTTTCCGCATATGAAACACAATCAGAAGGTAGGTGCTATCTGCCCTCTTCCTAATACATGAGCTCACAGACATCAATTGTTGGTAGTGGTGTTATGATTATCAGAGGAAGTGCAGGAATACAGTTCACCCAGTTCACCCAGAGAGCACACAGGCAGTAGAGCATAGGCTTTTCTGACCAAACCCAGCATCGACATTGCCCCCTAGTGGCACACGTGCATAGACGTTTTGTGTCTTTGGGGGTGTCTCATTTCGGCAATGTACGAGCTCTCCATAGGCTTGTGGTATAGGTGAGATATGGGTGTTGGTCGTGTAACTTCAGCATTTGATTATGGATTGGAAGATAATGGGTTAAAACCCCAGCACCACTAAGGTGCCACTGTTGGGCCCTTGAGCAAGGACCTTAACCCAAAAATTGTATAAAATGTAAGTCGCTCTGGATAAGATGGTGTCTGCCATATGCTTAAATGTAAATGTAATCGTGTAACAAAACTTTTTAGGGAAATCTTTAATTTCATAATAGATTCATTTTTAATATACTAAGATCTTGCTCTCACCAATCTTGTTAAATTAAACTTTTCTTACTTAGTTCGCTTTTGCTTTCATGAAGTGAACCATTCCATTCAACTTATTTTCCATCTACTCATCCATTCATCCATCCACCCACCATTACCTTATTCCATACATGTAACGTCCATCTATCTATCCATTCTATCATGTATCATCCATCCATCCATCCATCCATCCATCTGTTGTTTAAACTGACTATCCATTTATTCATCAATCTGTCCACCTACACAATCATCTGTTTCTTCTTTCAACCAACCATCCATCCATTCATCTTCCCATGTATCCAACTATTCATTATCCATCCACCTAACAAGTCACCCATTATGTGCTGCCAATCTAAACTTCTGTCCATTTTACTCTCCAGCCATTAATTTATTTAAGAATCCGTTTTCTGTTTAACCCATCCATACAGTCCTCCATGTATCTATTCATTCTCAAAATTATCCATCCATCCATCTATCCAGCTACCCCATTACTGAACTGTATAATTCAATTTCTCCATCCATCCACCTAGCCACCAATCTAGCTCTTCTTTAAATTAACCATCCATCCAGCCATCTATCCAACTATCTATTTAATCTACAATTATTCTTACATCAATCCATTTTCAGAACTATTTGCCCTTCCTTTCACCCATCCATTCTTACATTCTCCCATTCCTTCATGTCATCCATGCATCTACTCATAGATTTTTTTTTCCACCATACATTCACAGTATCCTTACATCGCTCAAGTGTTCAATCACAGTAAGAAATTAATTGTTTGTTTCCATTCCTTTTTTGGTCCTATATTGATTTCAAGAAGTGATGCTTCATTCTTGGTAACAAAAAAAAAACTGTTCCTAGTTTCCGAGATCCCAGCCAAAGTTCCACCCTGTGATCTCCAAATCAATGTCTCTGGATCTGGTATAATGTTTGCACTGAATTGTGTGAAGTCACATCTTCATGTTCATGTCCTGCATTTTGACTGCTCTCGGATTTTTGAGTCGTGCCCAGGCAGTTATAGGGATCATCAGATAGAAATCACAAACCTGTACCTGAGATGGGCATCCTCCTCTCTTGAAAAGAAGAAGATGGATTTCTGTGTGATGATATATAGAGTCAGTGTAAGCTGGAAAATCATGGCTACTTGGTATCGCTCCATGATGTCCAGATATGACCCACAGGACAAAAAACAATTTCAAGAATGATATGATTGTAGATAAACAGTATAGTTTTCAAATATTATATTATTGGGGAATATTTTTAAATACAGTACATGGAAGAAGTAAGCATTTGGAGAGAGGAAAAAAATAAAAATTTTGCATCCTTTGACATTTAGACCAGTGCGAAACGCTCGGCAGAATTTCCTGTTCTATTGTGATCAAGGTGATGGATGCTCCAGCGAGGATGCACAATGGAAACGTCCATCACATCCCTGAAAAAAAAAAAAAACAACAACTTAGACTGCAGTGCCAAAAACACACCCAGTCTCCTACTCACAGTAACTAAGCTTGATATTCTGCACCTTCTCCTACCTATCTCAGGAATCTGAGTTATTAAATGAAAAAGAATTCCTCTGCCTTTTATAGATGAATAGACTTAAAAGTTAACATTTCATTAATTTTTCCTTTAGATTTGAAAAAGTAATAACAGCAACAGCAATAAATGAGAAACTTTCTTATTTCTCATTTTCCCATTTCATTTACACTACCCGGTATTACCTGACCTGGGAGGATATTTTTATCAAATGAAATTAAAGTATTGTGCAAAAATGGTGCTGAGTTCAAAATGAAAAAAAGAAATTAATCTGAATTTTAATCAAACCGGGGTCTAGAGGAACTAATGAAATCTCACTTGCTTTTATGAGGTCACATTGTTTAAATCAGCCCCCGAAAATAAATCACCTCTAAAAACAAGAGCGAAAATGAACAGCAGAGATGATGTCAAGCTATAAAACTGGAAGATAAACAGATGCGGAGGTAAGAAAGACAGTGTGTGTGTCACTGATGGGATGGTGACAGTCCTAACGTGAAGCATGAGCACTCATCCGTCTCCACTCGTCCCCTCTCGGGGCCCCTGTGAGCTCAGACGCCCATCTGAAACCGGCGCTCCATGGCAGGAGTCGAGATGTTGGTGGTGTGTTTGTGTGAGACGGTTACTTTGTGACACACTTCTCATGCGGCAAGCGCTGACTGCTCAAACACTGTCATGCTCGACGATGTGATTCAGCCAAAGTGGCATGGATGGAAATGATCACCGTGACAGGACTGTGCACTTTAAGAAACACAACACAAAAAAAGACATCACAGGGTGAGTAAGAACATTTGCAGAATCTAAAACCTGGCACTTTTTTCTTTTTAAGGTTTCATTTTCAATATGAAAACTAAGGTATGATGCAAAACATTTTCAAAAACTGCCTGTGTAGGAAAAAAAAATTAGAGAAGAAGTAGTTTTCTGAAGACTTCTGAAGACTTTAAGCAGGTGGTTGTGGAGGACGCAGCACAGCGGTGGATGACAGACTGTTCCGAGAACTGATCCAGAGAGAGACAAGAAAATGGTTTGGGTCAAAGGTTGGCCCATCCTACCTATCCAATCAGAGGCACTGAGTGATGAGGAGGAGCCAGACTGGGGTCAAGGGTCAACAGGATTGAGGATTGAGTGGAATGACTGATGACAGGATCAAACGGTGCAGGAGGACTGAAGTATCAGATGGAGAGGTGGGGAGAGGCGGAGGTGGAAATTAATCAGTCTGATCTGACAGAGACAAAAGAGCCCGCTGGAGCACTGAGTAAAAAAAAACACACACACACACACACACAGACGCACACACACACCTATCCTTCCTGATACTTAGCGTTTATTTATCTATCTAGCCATCTAGCCATTCATTTATTTGTTGGATCTTAACATTCATCCATCATGTTTTGTTAGTATCAGGAGTCATCTGGTGTTTTTGCTTGAACACTTGTATTTGTCTGCTTCAGTGACATCCATCCACCCATCCATCCACTCATCCATCTATCCATCCATCCACCTGGTAATTAATCTTTTACTTCTTTCAACCATGTATCCCACCATCAGTCTATCGATGTTTCCATCCATTTCTTTTTTAATGTTTTGAATATGCATTTTTTTTTCATTTGTATTACTCCCGTTTTATTCATTATTTGTTGTTTTATTAGAACCAATATTTTAACCTGCATTTGTAACATCTATTCTTTTAACCATTATACATTTTTTTCAGCCATTTCTCTAATCATCTGTCCATCCATCCATTTGTTAATTATTTTCTTCCATTCATTCCAAATTTCTCATCTTGTCCATCAATTCACCCACTTATCTGTCTAACCATCCATCCATCCATCCATCCATCCACTCACCATTACTTTATTCCATTCATGCAATCCTCAATCTTTGCATCCACATTCTATTATTTATCATCCAACTATCTGCCCATCCATCTATCTATCCATACATTCCTTCACTGTCTATCATTTATACATCCTTCTGTCTACCCACACTCTCATCTATTTCTTCTTTCAACCAACCATCCACCATCCATCTTTCCATCTATCCAACCATTCATTATCCTTCCTCCCATCCATTCATTCAACAAACTGCCCATCCATCCATCCATCCATCCATCCATCCATCCATCCATCCATCCAACCACCTATCAAGTCCCCATTTATGTCTGCCAATCTTTCTATTTCATATAGAAAATTAACTATACATCCAGTTAACTATCCATCCATTCATTCATTTAACCCTTTACCCATCAATCTACTGTTCCTCATCCCATCCATACAATTCTCCATGTATCTATCCCTTCTGAAAATGATCCATCCATCCATCCAGTCAGCTAGCCTATTATTGAACTTTCAATCTATTTATGCGTCAATCCACCTACCCACCCAACTTTCCATCAACAATCTTTACAACTTTTCGTTCATGTCTATCTAATAAGCATAATCAAATCTATTCCTTTAGACTGTCTATGCAAATGTTCAACATAAATCCATTTTCAGAACTATCTGCCTTTCCATCGATCCAACCATCCATCCATCCATTCTTACATTTGTCCATTCCCTTATGCCATCTCTACAATCATCCATATACCACATATCCATTCTCAAAATTCTCTGCACAGCTATCCATACAGTATAACTATCCATCCATCCATCTACTCATATATTTTTCCTCCATATGTTCAAACATTCATCAATAACAGTGTCTATCCACCCATTAATTTATCTATCCACATCTCTATCCACCCATTCTTCCACTCAGAACTCCTCCCTGTAGTACGCAGTGCGATGCACACACTCTAAAGTGACTTCAAACATCATGTATCAAGAGAAATGTAAGCAACAGCAAAAGGGAACTAAACAAACTCTGCACAGATGGAACTTCCTCACAAGTCATTAATGATTTGGCTTTCATTGCACAAATATTTTTTTATGCTTAAGAATTTAACTTCATATCGATATTTAGTGTCTCATCCATCTCTCATGGCATGGCCAAGTGAAATGTGATTTCATAAGGAAGATGATGACTCTTTCTTTCTGACAGACTTGTGATTTGATCAAACTCATCAACCCGCTTTTTAGCATTTCTCAGCTCTACACACAGAGACAGAAAGAGAGAGTATCTCTTTTCTTTTCTTTTTTTTTTTTTTGTATAAGCACAAGGCCCCCTAGTGGAGAAAAATGATGGATGTGAAATTAGAGCTTTGTGTTCAAATTCTATTTATATTATTTTCTATATACTAAAAATATAAAGTTTAAGTTTTTTTTTTTTTTTTTTTTTTTACATAAACCCATTATCACTTAAGTGAAAAAAGAATGACAAAAACAGTCCAAAAGTAAATATTGAACAATCTAAGTATTTAAATATATGTCACCATTGCCATATTCATTCATTCATTCATTCATTTTCTATACCGCTTTATCCTTGATCAGGGTCACGGGGGGCCTGGAGCCTATCCCAGGAGACTTTCGGGCACAAGGCGG
>JAQQZS010000008.1:3781922-3794599 GCA_030068045.1 Platyallabes tihoni | reverse complement strand
GGCTGTTTTTGTCTCTCTCTCTCTCTCTCTCTCTCTCTCTCTCTCTCTCTCTCTCTCTCTCTCACACACACACACACACACAGACACACGTGTATACACAGAGGAGACAAAGCCACTCGATCTGTTCTCATCTATACAACTCTGTAAACAAATTGCACACCTGGCTGGAATATGGTTTTCCCCCATTCATCACTCTGCAGCACACTCATACACACACACTGAACACTGCTAAAGGTAGCTATAAGAGGAGCAAGAGAGAGAGAGAGAGAGAGAGAGAGAGAGAGAGGTGATTGATATAAATGGTGTGTTGAGTGAAGTGGGTTTCCCTCAGCAGTACGCAGAGGGTCTGCTCAATGCCAATCGATACTGGTAGGGCCAGACATTCATCTTAATTCTGACTAATTAGGACAGCATGTGTGTGTGTGAGTGTGTGTATGAGTGTATGTGCATCCATATCTGACAGTAAGTGCTTGCATGGCAAAAATCGGTACCTTGTTCACAAAGAGTGAAACAAGCATCAGATTAAAGAAATCATTTCAGGAAGGAAAAGCAATGATAAATCACACACACACAGATTCATTTAATCCCTCAGTAAACTAATTTCCTCCTTGATGTTAAAGAAGATTGTCTTGGGGCAAATCTATGGGGTGGCGAAGTGTGGCGACTGCCATCACATACTGTATCTACAGCCTCAGTAGCAGGACACAAATATTATTAGATGAAATGTGGTCCCTATAAAGGGACCAGTTGTACCTCATCAGTACCTCCCCATGTTGCTGAGATAGCCTCAAGCATATGGTATCTTTAAGATGTACCTTATGCCTGGAAATGAGTACTTGATTTAAAGGGCACGTATAATGCAAAATTCACCTTTTAGTACTTTTTAGATATTCAGATGGCCCTCCGGTGTGTGTGTGTGCAGAAATTCCGAAATGCATATGGAAATGCAAAACAGCACTGTTGATTGCTTTTAATTATGGATCACATTTGCTTATAATAAAGCTTATAATCCATAAAAAGCAACACCCTACTGATTGGTTTAGATCATGTGACGTAAGAAATACTTTTCAGTGCTTGATGTTTTCTCCGTTTTCTTGCTAAGGAAATGTTTTGTATTGTATTCTATTTTATTGCATTTGCCATTTGCTCTGTACATACGCCAGAATGTTCCTGGACTTCCTCCCACCTCTGCAAAACAGTCAATTCTTATGTTTTCACCATATGAGGAGTTGGAACAGAGATTTAAAAAAAAAAAAGAAGAAGAAGAAGAAAAAGAAAGAAAAAAAAAACCTGGAAGCAGCGCAGAGAGTAGGAACCTGCATCACATCCATCACACCTCTTAATTGGTCAGGATGAAAACTTCGTGGAGGGAACAGAGGAGGAAACGCATAAGGCATATTTCGGAAAGAGAGAAATGAAGCGATTAGAGTGAAGCCCAGGCTGGATGATAGCGCCCAAAGCTCCAGGCCACTCCAGTTAAATTACTGCACTCTACACACACAGCAAGGCCAGAGAGAGAGAAAGGAAAGGGAAAGGGATTTGACAGAAAAGGATTTTTTATAGCAGTGTGTGTGTGTGTGTGTGTGTGTGTGTAATTGGCTAAGATCTGTATCTGTTATTTTTCAGGCTTTCAGTGGAAGTGGCTTTTTGGAAGATGGATTAGTAGCAGCAGCTGACATGTTGAGATGGAGAAATGCTGGACAATCTTAAAACAAAACCCACGAGCAAGAGAAGTTTTTCAGACTTTTTCGCTCCAGATAGCACATGCATATACAGTAGCCACTTGTACAACCTCTCTCTCTCCACCTCTTTTTTTTTTTTTTTGTTCACCTCAAGCACCATCCATCATCCGGATGGAAACCTCGGTGGTCTTGCCTTCGGCCTGACTCATGTTTCACATCATATTAACCCATCAGAATCTGAAGAGGCTCAAAGGAAAATGCGAGAAGTTTTACTGAGCACACTGACACACACTGTAGTCAATAACGAGTACGTTTATTCATTCACTTGCAATGTAAAGAGCACACATCTGAGCGGTTGAGGGAAAAAGATCCCGCTCCGTGGCTGATCAGGGGCTCTCTGGTGTTCATGAGGTTTAACCTCACAACCTTACGGTCACTTGTGCTGAATAATTAACTCGCTCGCCCCCTTAAAGCTTCCTGATCATGTAGCTCTTAACCATTAAAATATGATATATACGGTGAATAGTAATTTAACGTCCTAATGCCCAAGAAACCCTGAACATCTCTACACCTTTAACCTTATTCAAAATGCAAATAGCTATGAATATGTATCAGCCGGAGACTTTCATTCACACACTCTATTGCATTTCCAGGTGTACGTGTATGTGTGTTATCTTCTTCGTGTGTACGGATGATCCACAGCACGCTCCGACAGTGATGCTCACCTTCCTAGTGGTCTTATTACACTTGCATGTTGTGCAACAAGTCTGTAATTAATGGATTTTGTGTCCTTTCGCCTCTAATTGGATACGCCTTTCACATTTTTAATCCCAGTGCAGGTAATGCCTTCAGACAAGACCAAAATAGACTAAAAAAGAAAGATGAGGCACAAACAGAGAACAAGAGAAGAAGCAGCAAATGACAAAGACTTTATTTATAGTGAGTCTTTCACACATTTAAAGTGAAAGACATGGAAAGTCTTTGTGAGAAATTAAATACAACCCTAATCTATCATTAATATGCAGGTTTAATAACAGGTAGACGAGGTGAATGTGAGAAAATGAATCAAGTCACAACACCTGCAGTGTCTCAATCACATACTGAACGCGAATATATATATATATATATATAAAATACAGTCAAGACTCAAGCTCTCAGAGTGGAAGGGATGGCATACTCTCTCTCTCTCTCTCCCTCTCCCTCTCCAGGAACTTTATACTTTTATTTAGGTTGTCATGTTTAATCTATACTTATTAATCACATTAATCCATTAAGCCAAAAAATATATGAGTGATAACATTTATGTCACATGAATGACAAAACAAATCCATAATGAATTCAAATAAGACTAGGCATTTATATACCACACTTACAGTAGGAGGCGCTCTTTGACCATTCAGTTGTCATTTTGTGTGTCCTTTGAGTTTTTCCTTTTATGGAGAGTCGTAGGCGTATAAGTAGAAATAAAATCTGCATTACAAAAACATTTGTAAATGTGGTGGTGGGAAATCTGGCAGCAAAAAAACATGTGCACACAGCTTTACTAAAAGAGGCTACTGTAAATGTATTGTATTTCCAATTACAATAAATAATAAACAGTTCTTTACAGTTTTCAAATGGAGTGGTGACAGAGATGCCACATGATGTCACACTATTCTGTTCTTTATTGCCAGATGAGACAGATTAGTGTTGACTTTTACGCTTTATTTGTTCAGCAAATACTGTATATCTCAGCATTCACACATGAGACAGAAGACACCAAACATCACTTATACTACACAAGCATACTTTATGCTTTGAGACACGAGCAGGAAAAAGTCAAAACATGTCTAGCGTTTCATCAGGCCAGTGGTGGCCGGTCAATACGGGGCGCTGGGGCGCCGCCCCCTTAAAGTTAGGCAGAGAAGAATGCTACTTTAGCATGTAATTATTTAACATAATAATTATTTATTTTGATAATGAAATAGTCATTTAATCACAATATTCCACTGTATTTCTTAATATAATTTATTTACAATTAAAAAAAAAAAATCTAAACTGTATTACGTTCATTTGCGTTTGTGTACGTGGGACGCCGAACAAACGAGTGTCTATGTAAGCACGTAAATTTTTGAAAAGCACATGATTTGAGGCTGAGCTCTAATTGGATTTTTTAAAATCATCCTTGGGGCGGAGCACTGTGCGCCCCGATCTCTCCCACTTTTGTTCTTAGCGAATCAATATTGTTTTTAAATATTTGGGATCATGTGATTGCACCATTCTCAACGAGTCTCATTAACGGTCAGCAGATTGTTAGTTAATGTATTTTAGTTAATAGTGATTAATGAGAAAGCAGCTAAATATGACAGAAAATTCTATAATTTCTTTGCTAAAATACACCTTCGCAAGGCGATCGGACGAAGAAAGAAAAACAGTTAAAGAGCTTGGACCAGATCTTCTAATTAAGCAGCAGTCAAGTGATCGCGGCCGAGCTTACACTCGGTGCTTTTTCAGCACTTCTTATGGCAAGCGGAGCTTGGGAACACCAATTAGCTCAATCTGAATGTCTTTGTACAGTGGGAGGAAACCAGAGTACCCGGAGAACACCCACCAACCACCGAGAGAACATGCAAACTCCATATACAAGGAGGAGGGAATCGAACCCAGACCCTGGAGTTGCAAGGCGACAGTACTAACCACTACACCACCGTGCCACCAAGTATGCTGGCAACATACAGTATTTATGTTTAACAATTATCTTCATTGTTTTTAATCAGGTTTTTCTGTTTCTGAGCTGTGAGGATTTACATTCCTGCCAAAAAAGCAGACCATAACAAGTGCAAACAGTGTAGGCACATGTCTCATAATGGGTTGATTACGCTTCAGTGGGATTAAAACCTATTTATAAATATGTTTTACCCATTTCAAGCTATCTGAAGCATTTAATTGATTGATTTTCTTGTTAAGAAATCTTTTTTCTTATATTTATTATGTATTTATTCATTTCTGATAAATGTATATAGCTGGAATTATAGCACAACATTGTTGAGTTCTGGTGTTGAATCATTTGCTATAGCAGTCTAATACATTAGCGTTCCTATAGAAACAGATCATTTATGTCATCTACAACTAATAATAAACAAAATTAAAATTATTTACCCGAGACAATGTATAATCAATGAAAGATCTTGTGAAGTGATGTTTATTTTAACATTTATGGGAATACATATTACAGTGCCATTGCATACACTGTTTGGTTTGTCCATATTTTGGTAAGCTGCATTTTTTATTTATTTCAAGTATGTTCTTTAATGGTCCCGGGTGGTACGATTTCTTTATCAACTTAACACAGGTCTCAGAGAAGTATGTGTGTGTGTGCAAGTTAATGCTCCAGCTGAAAATCCCCTAACATAATGTGTGTACTCAAACTCTCACACTGTTTTCACTCTGTAGAACGTGTCATATTATTAGAATCTTATGTAAGTGAGCTACTGCTGAACTACTGCTGCCCTACCAGAGAATAGCAGAGCTAAGCAACAAACTAGGGGAGGGGAATCTTCTTATATGAGGTCATATTAGGGGGGGAAATGTAATTGCCATGTTTTAGACTTATCTGAAGGTCTAAACATAATTAAAAAGTGAATTTTGCATAGTAACTACCCCTTAATATATTTTTTTCTCGAACAATCTAGCCTAATTACCATGGAATTAAAACCCTTGAAGACGTGCGGTAATTCCACTTGACATCATCTCTATTGATTTTTTAAAAAAAATTTTAATGGAATACATGTTTAAACAGCTACCATAGGTCATTGTAAACGTGCAGATTTTTGGTGTGTCTAATTTGCATGTGTTTGTGTGTAGAGCTGCCGAGGTGATAACTGTGAATTAGCCGACTGCAGTTCAGAAAGCCTGGAGCCCACTGGGTGTGTACTGGTGTGTGCCAGGGCAGTGTGCTGCTGGCATGGAAGTGTGTGAAGGACAGCTGCTCTGGTGAGCCGGTGCGTACGACAGAGAGACAGGTGAACGGGTCATCTTTTCTGTCTCATACAGGCACATGTTTCGTGTTTAATTCTTGATACAGACATAAAATACACAATTTTCTACATATTCTAGTATTTTAAAGCATTTTCATCATAACACTTTTCATGAGAAATTTTACTATGGTGTGTACTACAGTATAGTGTACTATGGTAAACTATATTACATACCATAATATACCATAGTATTACCATGGTACAAACATTACCATAGTTGTTACCATAGGACTTTACAGGAGCAGTACCAGGATAGGTACTGTGTGTGGCACTTTACTGGGTACTGTGGTAGTACTATGATGTGTACCCAATACCATGGTACTTATTGGGTATCAAAAAGTCTACCAAAGTTCAGTAGGTACCTACTATGGCATGTTTGAAAAATAATGTACTATCTTAGATATGTTAATACAAAATACTGGTATGGTATAGTACAGACAGTACAACATTTTTCTAAGTAATATTAAGAGTTTCTACATACACTATGTTTTTTCACTGAATGCTACAGAGATACAATGGTACCATACTTCATACATATTACAATTATGGCACAAATGCCACATGTAAATGCCACAAATGCCACATTAAACACTTCACAGTGAGCAGAACCACTTTGTGCATGTCAAAAAAGTTTTCTTCTGATTAAATGCTTTGTGCATGTAAAAGCACATCTTATTACCTCAGTATCCATTTTAAGGATGACACTTGACTACAATTATAGGCCAATAAAATTTTTCCACAACAGTTAAGCTGGAATCTCTAATCAGAATGATTTCATTTTTCCCTTTTTAAGTTGTAGGAGTTGTTTGGTAGCTGTTGAATAATATGATGAAGATGATAAATAGTTGTATAATAAGCAGAGGCTGTTCGGTGGCATGACAAGAAATTACAGTAGATAAGCTAAATGCATGCAAATTGTTAACAAGTGTGTCAATTATTTTTCCTTGCGGATGTTCTCTTGCTTTAATTAAGTTTCATAATTAATTATCAGCTTAATACTTTAGTTTAGCAGTTTAGCTGTTTAAATAGCATTCTGACAAACCGCAAGACGCATTGTGTGACAGGAGCTGGAATTATCATTACTCATAGGGTATTTACTTAATTATCTAAGCTCCATCCATCCATTTTCTAAAGAAATAAAATGATAATAATAATGTAATAGAAATCACATAATGAGAAATATTACTTGTGTCAGTAAGTTATTCAAAATTGAAGTAAGAAAAACAACAAGCTGAGATCCAAATTAGACTTCCAGCCCAAATAGAAGTATTATTTGTTATTTCCTTATTTTATTTAGCTGTAAGCTTTATTCCACAAGGAGTGTTCAAGTCAAAACGGGACTTTTGATTGTGCAGAATAACAGAACACAGTACCAGTAAAAACTCCTTTTATTTCTCTATATAACCCATTGCTACACTAATGCACTTATCCCAGCGTTTCACTAAAGCTTGGATACCATCAAGGTAGAAAGTTTTCTTAGTACTCTGGAGCCATAATCAGACAGCCTGCTTGATGTCTGAAATGCTGGCCTCCCAGGAACTCCTTTAATGGCCCAGACATGTGGAAATGGCTTGGAGCGAGGTCAGGACTGTATGGGGATGTGGCAAACGCTCCCAGCCGAGTTGATGTAATGTGCTCGTGAATAGTTTTATGAGTGGTGCTTGTTATGATTGTGTGTACAGATCCTATAGACAGATGCGTCTCAAATTTCATCACAGTTTGACTTGAATGCCCCTCGTACTGTATGTAGAGATCCATTATATTTACACAAGGAAAAAATACTTTTTCAATAATAAACATTTAAAGCACTTCCTTGGTTTTGGCACAGAAATCTGTTTTTATTATTCCTTAAATGAATCCTGAGTATTTAAAGGCTCATTATAGGAATGAAATAATGGCTGTTGTTAACTTTAATTCCAATTTGTAGTATCTTTTTTTTATTATTATGATTTGGATTACTGGATTTTTATTGCATTATGGCATTCATATTGATTTGTATAAAAAGGTGGCCTATAAACAGAGAAGAAAGGAAGGAGGAAAATAAATATTTGAACTGCTCTGTGTGTGTGTGTGTGTGTGTGTGTGTGTGTGTGTGTGTTATACAGGAGCAAGGCAGCCTGCCAAACCATAAACTCCTATGTACACTCGAGCTGTTTTTACACCCCGTCTCATCATCCCCTCAACACTAGAACAGCATGTGGTTGTAAAATGGGTTTCGAGAGCTTATAAACCAATAAGAGCTGCTCAAACATCACGACGCTAACGGCTTCTCGCCGTTTGAACACCTCAACGCCATATGGCACCGGGACGAGTGCAAACTGCACCAGGGAGACACTTTGGACATTTAAGTAATGCTGTTTGTTCATAGTGTTTATAATAATAACAACAGCAATAATAATAAACCTTTACACAAACACATCACTCGTGCAGTGTTTTCTTCAGCACTTCACTTAGCGCTTTATGCTAAGCTACATTAAGTTAAAACAGAGTAATTTTGAATATAAAATGGCTATTCTTAGTAAATTACCATCATTTCTGAGAGAAATGTACACATTCCTGACAGGTTGCTTAGGTTTTTACTCTTTCCCTGCCCTCACATTGTCTGTAAAAGACACTAGAAGGCTTTGTTGTTAGCGACGTAGCTACAAAATTAGCCTCAGTCATTAGCAAGTGAAAACATTCCAGACAGACTGGTCTTATTTTTCAATTTCTCAACCCTCAGTATTAACTGTTATTGCTCTTGTTTTCACAGTTTCTATGCCCAAATATTGCCTGTAGATAACACTTTAAGGTACTTTGCATGCTAGCTAGCTAGCTACAATTTTAGCTTTATTAGATTCATTAGACTGTACACACTCCTATGGAGCTGGTCTGGTTTTTAGGGTTGCTTAATCATCAATATTAATTTAATGAAACATTCTGAATTTTCTTAATCTAGCAGGACCCATATCAAATTTATTTAGCGCTTCAGGCTAAATGTGATTACGGAGTCATTTTCGATGTACACTCAGCTGAGCGAGCTGAGACAGATGCACACATTTCTGACGGGTTGTTCAGCTTTGCATGGTTTCCATGCCCTAAAATTGTCTGGATAAAATATGCAGCGGCTCTTTGCTAATGAGCTACGCTGTTAGTCTTGGGCATTAGCTAAGTTTGCGGTTGCTAGGCAACAGCATTCTTAGAACTTGAGGTGGGTTAATTGGCAAGTGTGTTTCTGTTCTCTTGTTTCATGCACAAGAGACTTCCAGCAGGAAGTCAAAATGTCACTGTGATGTTAATTTGGCAATAGATTTGGGGCAATGTTGGTATTTGGTTGTTTGCAAAAGTTGGAATTGATGAAAGTTGGTTCTGATGAAATGACATCAGAACAATGCTGACTATAGCATGATAGAGGCTTAACATGAAAAAAAATGCTTGTAACAACAATTTCAAAACAACATGAATACCAAACTGATGGCCTGAGAGGGACATGAACTCCTGTCATTACAATGAGATTGTTGCATGCTTACCACTGGACCAATAGGGGGCATACTTTTGATTCTAGTAAATGCATGTATATAACGTTTTCTCACCCACTTATCATCTGTACCACATTATCCTGTATACAGGTTCGCAGGGGCCTGGAGCCTATCCCAAGAGACTCGAGGTGTGGTATACCCTGGACAGGGTGCCAATGTATCGCAGGGCACACATGCATACACACTCACACATTCATTCACATACTATCGGCAATTTGGGAATGACAATTAACCTAATCTGCATGTCTTTGAGCTATGGGAGGAAATCGGAGTACCTGGAGGAAACCCACCAAGCACGGGGAGAACATACAAATTCCATGCACAAATATCCAAGGTGGAAATTGATTCCGGACCCTGGAGGTGTAAAGGTGACATTGCTAGCCACTAAGCCACTATGTCATCTTCATATACAACAATGAGTACCAAAAACACATACCAGACAACAGCAATTTACCATAATATTAAATTGTAAAAAAAAAGGCAAAAGGGTAAAGAAAATTAAAAAACAATTTAAGGTCTGTGATGTGTTCTGTGAAAGCGGACATGATGCAGGTTGGACACCGTGCAAACACCATATCACAGTAGAGTAATTTGGAAGCTAAGATGCAACTCACAATAATATTTCTGAAAGACAATCTCCAATCTGAATTCTAAACCATGTTAGAAACTTATGGGACCATGGATCTGCATAAACGGTTTGGGACACACCCACAGTGCATTAATGATTATAATATTTTTGTACAGTATAGTGAATAGAGGTTGTGGTTTTGCAGATATCCATGGTAGACTGGGGTTGGTAAGATATTTCTGGAACAGTATTTATGTGGCCCGTATAGTTTATAGAGTGGTAGTGATGGTAAGATATTTATGATGGTGTATACTGTATATAAAGAAGATGGTGTGTGGTTTGAGATATGTCTGTAGCCCTCTTTATAGTGTACAGAATGTAATTTGGGATAAAAGTACAGTGGATTGATAATGAGAAAAAGACTAAGATGATAAAAATTAACTGCCCTATTTATTTTAACAATGGTCATTTTTGCAAAGCAGCTTTACAGAATTAAAAATTATGGAAATAAATGACAAAAATGTAAGGGAATCAGTATGAAATATAGTTATCAGTTTGTACGTGTTGAGCAAGGCAGGGGAGACGGTTTCAAAGAAAATCTCCCAGAGATGACCATAGGAACAAAAACTCTTACTGAATATCATTTGATCTGGAAGATGGAGAACAGTGAAGATAGAATGTTTCCAGTTGTGGCTTTTACCGTCTATAAGGTGTTTTTTGGGGACACACTCACAGTGGACAGAGACAGTATGTTTGAGATGTTTACAATGTTAATATTACCTATATACAGTACTGTCTTGAGCCAGCCATCATTTCTTTATATTTTGCTCCCAAAATATATTTTGCTTATAGTTTTGAGGAATACTTCTCCAGGCTTCCTGAGTTGAACAAGTTTTTTTGGCTGACATTTTTGGCAAATTTTTGGCTCTGGTTTTCAGTCCAGTCCCTGTATCTGAGCAGTTTCAAAAGAATTTAGTTTGTTAAGCCAGATAGGATAATCATTCAAGCATTTTAAAAAAAAATCTAATTTAGGGCATAAACCAATGAGAAACAGGTGCAGATGATGACAGATGATCAGGTGATGCTGAATGCTGAGTGGTTGGAACAGACGAAAGGGGAGATGAGGTTGCTGCTGAGGTTATTACAGTACATAAACAACTGAACTGACTTTGTCTGTCGCAGGCAAACATTTACTCAAATTTTTTAAATTTAATCTACACAATGCAATTTCATATAAAGAAATGTGGGTGGCTCAGGACTTTTGCACAGTACTGTAGTGTATACGGTGAAGTTTAGGGCTTGTCCTTGGTGAAATCATATTGTCTACACAGCACATTTGGGACACGTCACTGGATTGATGCTGTTGAGATCCTGCTCCTTCTACTGGTGCTACATAGTGCTCTTAATTCTATAACATAGGGAACAGTGATTACTGTATGTGCCTCCCTTAGAGATCATGCCTTCTCCAGTTTTGTTCCATACTGCAGCGGTGTAGATTGTTATTTTTAAAATCCATCAGTGTGTATAAGTTATTAACACATTTGCAGATCAAGACAGAACTTGCAGCTTGTTGCTCGTAACATCGTCTGTCTCAAGGCCTTGAACTGTTCCAGAAAACTTCGCCTCATCAGCACCTAATCACCTCGCATCTGCAGCCGAGATCTAACGTATCACCGCTGACTGGCTAATTAGCACATTAGGCTCCGGCGTACTTTTCTGTCTCATGTGGCATTTGTTCCTGTTCCTGCTGCTGCTGCATCCTCCTGATCCTGTGACAAAGCAACTTCCCGAAAAACCTGCTTCTGTACTTTCACAAAATAAACACACACACACACAAAAACAACAGCAACATTGTTTTTTATTTTGATTTTATTTCCATTTAACGCCGACTTGCTAATTCACCTTCATCATACAACAGTCACTTACTAGTTAGATTAATGGCTGACGTTTACTCCGAAGACAGACAGATGCATATTGTGTGACAGAAAAAAGAGCTATCCGCCCTCTTCCATATACATGAGCTCACAGAGGCCTACTGTTGGCTAGAGCTCCGTGGCATACAGTTTTTGTGTCTGTTCTCCTCTCTGGTTTGAATGTTCATGTTATCTCATGTATATTATATGCTTGCAGGTTGTCCCCTACTTACGAACAAGTTTGGTTTCGGGAGCATGTTCGTAAATAGGTTTTGTTCTTAAGTCAAACAAAGTGAGTCTTACATGCCTTTGGCTTGAATATATAATATAAAGCATACCAATCCACTTGACTAAATTTGTCCCCTTTTCCAACAGCCATGACCGCACCTAAAGAAAATGAATCTCGGCGTGAAATGTTGTCTCTGCGCCTTTAAATCGTTAGGGGAATCCCGGACGCCATTTCGTCTCAGAGCGAATTTCCCCTTAAGAAATAATGAAAACTCAGTTGATTTGTTCCACAACCCAAAAATATTCATATAAAAATGATTAACAGAAAATGCAGTATAAAGTAAAAATCAAACTAATTTACCTTTGAAAAGATTCAGGTTGTGTGTAAGAGAGAGGAAAGGAGGAGGAGGAGGACGTTTGTGTAGAACGACTTTCGCACACACATATACACACACACACTCACACACACACACTGCAATGTCTATTTTTTTGTACAATACATATGAGCTACTTCCGTGATTTGATCGCATCTACGAATGTTCATAGAACCAAAGTCCGTTTGTATTTGCAGAAATCCGTTACTCGAATGTTGGTAAGTCGGGGACTACCTGTATTTACAAATCCAAGTTATATACTTTGCTCAAAAGATCTTCCCCGATTATAACTCACACTTCGTATACAGTGGGTTGCAAAAGTATTCGGCCCCCTTGAACTTTTCCACATTTTGTCACATTACAGCCACAAACATGAAT
>JAQQZS010000008.1:3760939-3772773 GCA_030068045.1 Platyallabes tihoni | reverse complement strand
ACATAAATTATTTATCGCAACTCCTTGCGATATGGTTATCGCGTATGCCATTATCGCGATAACGATATTTTTCCGATATATCGTGCAGCCCTATAATAAAGTCCAGGTCTCTCCGGTAAGAAAAAGATGGTAGGAAAATAAAAAACATGGAATGTTCAGATTCTCACACTGAAACTGAGAAATGTTTTCTTTGAGTTTAACAAACCTTTTAAATCCGTGTTAGGAACTCCATCATGTGATCCGTTTCAGGTCACATTAAAGTAGACGGTCCAGAAGCCTGACGTTGCCTGACTAAAAATGACTGCCATTTGGCTTTACTGTAAGCCGTTGGTCATCTGAAACTGCTATTGACTGTTATTTATAATGTATGCTATATGGCTAAAACATTGAGGACTCCTGACTATGAACCTTTTAAGCGTGCAAGAGAGACAGAAGACGGTGAAATGGCAGCTTATCGCAGCTATAGCAGAATTAAGCACATAACTTTGTCTCAAACCATAAACTAAACTCTGAACTATTAAAAATGAAGAGTGTCATTCAGGAATAATTAAACCATGTAAGTTGTGTGTTATTCCTCATGTGTCAGGATGTAAAAGTGTCCATGGAAGGATTATAATGTATAATAATGTAATTATAATGTAATGTAACATTAATGTCACAAGAACAGAATTCTCAGAACAGATGCAACACCTCTGCATGGTTTAAGCATTCTTCAGTATATAGTGAGCATTCCTTCAGATTAATTTTACAGCGGTACCTCGGCATACGTCCTTAAGAATTTTTTCACCTTAAGAACTGAAATTCTGAAGAAATTAGCATCGGCATACAAGCAAACGAACCAAGCCGAACTGAACGCCGGGAGATGTTTAAAACTTGTTTGTGCTGTGGAAAGCCAAGAGAAGCGAGTTAACTTTTTTTTTTTTTTTTTTTGGTGCATATTTAGTGAAGACGTAGAGTGGCACCATGTGTCTGTTAGCATTTACGATAGCTAGAAGAAAATCGAGCCTCTTTCAGTTTAGTTTTTAAAGCCGTCGGTGCCAAGAGGAATCATAAATTAATATTAAGTCATGTTTAATGTCTATTTATATCATAATTTACTTAATTGACATATCTTTTCTAAATGTTTTGATTGTTTTTATATGTGTTGGAAATTAGTAATATTGGTAATATTGTTGGGTGGCTGGAATGGATTGTCTGCATTTACATTATTTCCTATGGGACAATGCGTTTCACAATACGAAATGTTGCTTTAAGAACTTTCCTCCTGAACGGATTAAAAATTTGTATGCCGATGTACCGCTGTATGATCATCACAGTAGCTGTGACATCATTATAATCATGTGACATGAAAAGGTGGGAGTGCTCCTCGCTGTGTATAAGCTTAGAGCAAATGTTTTACATCATGGAAGGTGGGTTTAAAAATCTCATGTCCTCATGTATTTGTATTTATTTATTTGTTTTTTTTTCGTCTTAGATGAGGTTCAGGCCATCGCCAGTCTGATCGAGAAGCAGGCTCAGATGGTGGTCAGACAGAAGGAAGTCTCAGAGGAGTCGAAGAAGAGGAAAGAGGCGCTGCTCGCTCAGTACGCGAACGTCACGGACGAGGAGGAATATCCTTGAAGTTGTTTTTGAGCAGAAATGAGGAAAATCTCATGACTGTCATTGCAAGTGTGTTATGTTCTAGTAGAGCCTGTCTGTCTCCTGGTTCTTGTGTTAAGATTCTTAACGCTGACACTGAGGGGGAGGACGAGGAGGAATCAGCAGGAGCAGCTCTTGGAATCCCAAGCGACAAGTGTATCCTTTTCTCTCTCTTGCAAAGTTTTATTTTTTTTTTATTTTTTTTTATTCTCCTCCATCATAGTAGTAGACAAAGGACTCTAAAAGCAGAGTATTGCTTTCATAACACATCTTAGCCTTTGTTTTAATTCCTGTACACTATGTCCGTTCCGTTCCGGGAGCACGTTCCAAAGTCAGATTTGTTTGTAAGTCTGACAAAGTGAGTTTCGCACACCAATCTCACTTATGTGGAGTCACAGTTTTGTCTGGTGGCCGTGAGGGTTTATCTCGGTTCACAGAGAGCTTTTGCAGTTTTGGTGTAGTGATTTACATTTCCAATCTTTCCACACGAAAAAATTAAACGTGCCTAATTTTTATGGCAGTTCTCACTGCAGTTCGTGGAATGCCAGGTGTAGTCAAACCGCATAGGTGAGATTAGGGGTGTTGTATACCTTGTTATACACACAGGTTTGGTGTTTTGGTTCTACATCATACTCTCATGAGACTGCACCTCCAAATCGCGAGAGGACTCCCGGTGATGCAGCGGGGTCAGCTGACCTTGTTTAAACGGTACCCGGGAAGACATCAGTCACTACTTGATGTTTATTACTTGCTTGAATGGATACCATTTTGTCTCAGAGCTGCTGTTTCCGTTTTATTATTTTTTTTTAACAGACTTGGAAATATTTCAAACAAACCTCTTTCACGTTGTCATTGAGGTATTGTTTGTAGAATTTTGAGAAATTATGAATTGAATCCATTCAGGCCATTACTCATGTACTTCCCCGTCTAATAAAAACCAAACACCGGCCACTGATTTATTACTTTTAGATTAGCTGTATTCGCGTTTCACCATGATAACATCCTTTACTGCCGGCTTCAGCCCTGTTCAAGAACACCAACGTAGAGGACGTGTTGTGCCGGCGCCGGCAGCAGCGCGAGCAGGCCAAGGAGGGCGCGCAGAAGAAGAAGGAGCAGGACAAGATGCAGCGTGAGAAGGACAAGCTCGTCAAGCAGGAGCGCAAAGACCGCGAGAAGAAGCGCACACAGAAGGGCGAGCGCAAGAGATAGACGAGGAAAACGATTATGGACTAAAACCCCGAAGACGTGAGAGATGCGTGGACTTTGTTCTAGTTTCTTTTTTTCTTTCTTTTATTAAAAAAAGTTTCAGATCTTCAACACCACTCCTTAAACCTTTTAACACAGATCCCTAAATGTCTTTCTGAATATGGTGTGGATTAAAAAGCGCTGCTCCACCACTGTGTGAAATTGCATAATCCATTTCTCCTGATCCTGTGATTACAGCTTACTGCCTCTCTTCATTTTTCAGCCTAATCTACTGCATCTGTTGTTTACTGATGATGATGATGATGATAATGGTAATGATGATAACCTTGGGCAAAAAAAAATGAATAAGGGAAGTTGATGAATTCCTCCAATAAAATCTAGTCACTGGGATGAGATGAATGTCTGAAAGGAATACAGTTTAAAAGCAAAACCTTCTCATTATTTGTCTTTGCTCATCAATCAGACCATGCAAAAGTTTTGACCTATCCCTCATTTCTTCAGATTTTGCATCCAAAGACTCCAGGCTGTGTTGTTAATGTAGTCTTGAGGAACAGTTCTCCAGGCTTCCTGAAGGACTTTTTAAGTCTCTTATTTTCAGTCCAGTCTCTTGTACCTGAGCAGTTTCAGAGGAATCATTATCGCACAAAAATCTAGTGATGGCCAGATGAAGCCTCATTTAGGTGTCAAGGCTTTCCAGCCATTAGTTTTACCAAAAGGTTAATTTCATGAAGCTTCATTCAGAATTGGATTGGTAACATCACTAGCAGCACAATTAATATGGACATATAGATGCACTGTGGAAGGAAATGTTTATGCAGATAATCACCATCTCTGAATCTATGGAAATTTTACTGAAGCGTGCACGAGCCTGAGTCGGGTCACATGAGGCTCAGTTTGTCGTTGGGCACGCACCTCGAAGTAAGGCTTAATTTGGACACGCCCCCTTCTGCTATACCGATACAAACTTCTGAGCTTCTGTATCATAGTAACATTAGTGATGGGAAGTTTGAATCATTTTAGTGACTCGGTTCTTTGAATCTCGTTCATCAAGATGAACGAATCTTTTTTTAAAAAAATTTTTTTCGTTCTTTTGATCAGAAATAAAATAAAATGTTAGATTTTCAATAAACAGACCCCCAATACGTCTACATACATAAACTTTGGCTATATTTCCACTAAATAAAACATTACAATGCAGCTACGGACATATTATGATAAACAGAATAAGTAGCTAACCTCTTATATCTTCTAGTTCGATTCGTTTGTTCTTTGTTCAAAAGAACAAACAATTCGGACCAAAAGACTCAAAGGTAACTACTCGTTTCTGTTTCCTGTACATAACCTACAGAGGTTTTGCGATGCTTTGTGCATGCGTGCCCAGTAGAAAATGAACGAATCACTCTACAAGACTACTTGTTCTTCTAAGTCACGTTAAAGGCTTTTTCCAAGAGAACGAATTGTTCATGAAACGACCCATCACTAAGTAACATCAGTATGAAAATCCATCTAACTTAAAGCATGAACCAGTGAGAAACAGGTGCAGATGATGACAGATAATCAGGAGGGTGATTAGTACACAGCTGATGCCGAATGCCGAGTGGCTAGAACAGATGAGAGGGAAAATGAGGTTGCTGCTGAAGTTGTTAAATAAACAGCCGATTTTTAAATAGTATCTCTTGGCACGTTTGTTCCCATTCCTTCAATACAGTGCGTTCAAAGAGTCCCTCTGCAGTGGACATGTAGAGTGGGTTATGGGAAAATACTCTTTTAATATGGAAACATTATTATTATTCTCACTTGTGTATTTTATGTATACATCTCGCACAGTATCGCAATGTTATTCTTGTCTCCGAAAAGCTGCTTGAAATTTCCCATAAACTAAATACGTGTATTTAGTGCCAGTTTTAAAAATTTACCCCGCTAGAAAAAAAAAGTTCTTCAATGGTTAACATTTTCACACAAAAATACACAGCTGACTTTAAGGAATTAACTACGTGCGAGTTGGTGCGACTGGTGGCGCCACATACTACCGATCTATGTGGCCGCTGCAGCGAGATTTTCTGAACGCACTGTATAACCTACACCATTTAATTTGATTTAATATGAAGAAATGAGGGGGGGGGAATCAAGACTTTTGTATAGTAGTGTTGAAGTTGCTGTCTTTTGTAACCAGACATGTACTACAGATGTAGCAGATATATGACGTACATAAAATAAAATAAAAAACGCCTGTCTATATATGCACACAAAACAATGGCTTTGTGCAAAAATATTACAATTCGTTTTTTTTAAACTTCTTACTTGTCCTTTCATGTAATTCTACATCATTAACACAATTAACAAGCTGTTTGTTGAGGGAAAAGCTACAGTTGTTTCGTAAGGGCACAAGAGGGCGCCAAACAAACATGCTCTTTTACTTAACAAGCCTTAACTAAATAACTTGTAAACAATATGAACAAACAAAAGCAAAGAATGAGGGGGTGTTGTTTTCTTTATGCACTCATTTACATTTGTTATAAACAGTTGATCTTTATGTTGTATCTGTAAATGATTGAGTTTTTTTTTTTTTTTCAATTTCCATAATGATTTCTAAATGTTATAACCTTTGACTAAGAACAGATTTTATATTGAATAATAATCAAATTTACTGAGATTAGTTTCAAGAATTCTTTGTAATTACAGTCAAATAAATGAACACAATAAGGGTGTAAACGTCCTGCTAATAAAGGCCTTAAGCCAGAAGTCGTACCTCAATAACTGTAATTGGAATTTAATTTTTTTATTAAGGTTTCTGTGAACAATCAGGTGAAAATATTTCAGCTGTTTGTATCTAATCTAATCTCTTAAAGGATGAATTATGCTAGCAGTAACACCTCACTGGCAGTGTGTTGTGTTGTTTTCTTTTACAAAAATGATACTATGTTAAGTAATACCAGGTCAGATGCATTACTTAAGTCTCGGTTGTGTAGGAGCCCCGACCAAGTATTGAGTTCACAAACAAAAATAATTTCGAATTTTGATTACGGCTTACGGTTCTTAAAAATAAAAACTTAATTATCTTAAAATATTAGAATATTTCCTAAGATCAAAGAATTTACAATATAGAAAGTCTGAGAAATAATTTCTGTTCATGCACTTGATACTTGGTCGGGGCTCCGCGAATAAAGTAGGAATAAAGAGTTCTGGTTTTTTTTTCTTCTTTTTTTATTTCAGTATAAGAGAACATAAAGATCCGTAAACGTAAATGATCCAATTTAAAAATTGATAAACCGGCAACACAGTACAGCACGTTTAATATTTTAAGTATTATAGTATTGAAAAAAATGTAATGTGAATTCTTAAATACTTAAATCATAAAATACACTTATTGGTTGTTTAAACAAAATTTTGACCTGATAGCTGTTTCGGACATCTCTCTTCGTCTCTTCGAGAAACAGAAATTTCATCAAAGACACTCTGCGATTAAATTTTAGTCATTTTCGAGGCCTGACTCTTATTTGATTGTTTGTTTATTCCCATGTTCACGATTATGTTAATGGAGTTTACATCTTGAACCTTGTTGCTTTGCTCCACTGTGTGCTTTATCACAACAATTACATTTTAATATCTTTTGCAACGAAGTATAAAACAACAGGTTTTAAGAACTTAAGCTTGAGGGTTTATTTATTTATTTATTATTGTTAATTATAAACATTAATTGGAAACAGAAAAATTAAAATTGTCATTAGAACAATGACAATGGCATATCATAATCCATTCACTCAGAGATCATTGCTCTTCCCAGGTCTTCTGAGGGATTAAGTTTCTATCAACTTATAAATCTGATTCAACAGGACCGATCATTCTGAAAGAAAACGTATCCTGACTTGAGTTGCTCTGTGGTTCAAAACCTACACTGACTCGTTTGTTTACCTCAAGTTACCGCTTATTGAAAATAAGTAAATAAAACGATTAACAACGGAAATTTCAGTGAGACAACAATTTTTTTTATGATTATGATTGTTCAAAACCAAATGCTGCAACATAACTATGTTGCAATAAATACATAAAATACAAATTTATAAATATAGCCAGAACAGGTTACAGCTTACTCCCAGAATTACTTTAAATCACTCCATCAAAATAAAATTAATCCAGGATCAATTTTTATTATTATTATTTTTTTATTTTTTTTTATTGTGGGAAGTGGGAGTAACTGCGACTCAAATCTCAGGTCATAAGGGTGATAATCGTGTTATTCTTCAAACTCGCTGACCTTTAAATTATTTTTACAATGATTTTCTTTTAGACACTTAAAACCTTTCTGTTGTTTTCCGTTTCTGGATCTTGTCCCACACTACATATTTATGTATATCACTTAGAAGTGTTAATAAGATTGATAAATGTTACCGAACTTAAGGAATCCATCTATTGCTCTGAACTGAGCCTACTGTATCATTGACCCTACTGTATCAAAATTTATGCAACAACGTTCGCTTTCTCCCCCGAGCGCCTCATTGAGCCACAGACACTCACACAGGAACGGCTGCCTGACATAAAGTCAAAGCACATTTTCAAGGGTCAACCTGCTCGGAATTGTCTTGCTCTAAAGCTGAAGAGTGTCCTTTGTCTCCGTCCTCGGCGCTGGTGCTTTTTTGAGGCAGACTCATCTGCAGGGCGCACCACAGAGCGGTGCAGGATGTCCTAGTGCTCCTGCTCAGGTCCTTGATCGCAGAGGCCAAACGCGGGATCTCTGTAAAGGCACGAGAGCATAATAAACATAAAGTTTAAGGTTTATTGGCTAAACAAATGTATTATTTGTTCTACATAATGCCACAACATTTATGTTCCTATCTGGCTCAGTTTTTCTTTTTTTTTTTAAGATGAGATCAGGGAAGGAATAAATGCTCTGTCTCAATGGACTCATTTTCAATCCAGCAATCTACAGACATGCCAAGACCTGTACTTGAGTAAAAGTAAAAAGTACTCCATTTACTGGTGCACTTGAGGAAAAGTACAGAAATATTCACCTTCAAATTTACTTAAAAATCAGATGTACAGGGCTTGTATTAGCCCAAGGTAGCTTTCGTCACTGTAAAAATTCTCTCTCTTTCTATCTCTCTGCTTCCCGAATGTGATCTCGCTTTTTTTGCTGCTGTTTGTGAGCAGCTCCACTTCTGATTTCATGTAACACCTGTTACCTTCAAAGGAAAAGCGAGTCATGCAGTTACACGTAATAGTCAGCAGGTGGTGGCATTCACGCGTCAAATGTTACACTCCATTATGATTAGGTAACGGAATGGCACCAAAGTCTGCCAAGAACTCCATCAGCGCCGTCCTTCATGTTGAGGATCATTACCGGTGACAAAAAAACTTGGGTGTGCGGCTCTGAGACGAAGCAACAGTCTTCACAGTGGAATCGTCCCCAGAGACGAGACCATAAATGGCGAATTGCACTGCCAGGTTTTATGGTGTCTGATGATCTCTAGCGTACGAATCTCTAAACTTTTTGATACTCTAATCCTATGAGCTTTGTAGTCATAGCTCCATATTAAACTACAAGAAGCGCTGAAATGATCTGACCTCATGGACATGGGATTTTGTAACATAGAGTTATCAGATAAATATCTAACTACTACCTCTGTCCTCTCTGACGCTGCTTATGCCCTGTCTCTGCCTGCTGCTGCTGATGGACTCATCCTTGCGGCGAGCCTGAGTGATGTAGATCGCCTCTAGGTGCCTGTCCAGAGTAGAACTGATATTGGCATGTAGTGGAAAACTCCGCAAGCGCTCCACCTTTCCCAACAAGCTCACCACCTGGAGGCAAATGAAAATGCAATTCATGATGGTCAGTGTTAAATCTGTAAAATTGTGAATATACCCTCACCATCAACCATACATTTGAAACCACTGATTTGTGAAGTTGAATATCATTAATCATCTTGTTGCAATGGAATATAAATTTTTTTCTTTTTCTCTTATTTCCTTTTTTTAAAGCTGCTATTGCTCATATTTTGATCATTTTACTGTATATATTTATTTATTTTGTATTTATTATTATTATTATTATTATTTTTTTGTTTGTTTTTTTTACATATTTTGTATTGTAAATTATGCGTGTTCCCCCATTCTACCCTATCATTCTCGAGAGGAGTAAACAAAGTGAGAATTTCATCGTACTAGTACATATGACAATAAAACTCTTGAATTGTGAATAAAGTGGTGGGATAATATATACAGTTAAATCTTGGATTGCAAACATAATGCATTCCGGAAGCATGCTTGTATATCAAAAAATCGTATATCAAAGCAAATTGATATACACTGGCGTCACTTTTGGCTTCCGACCACGTCCCTCTGAGATTTTTCACGGTGTGGAAGGTCTTGTATTTTTTGATAATACTTTGCACTGTAGCCACTGGAACGTCACAACATTTAGATATGGTCTTGTAGCCCTCTCCTGACTTGTGACAGCCACAATGCGCGGCCGCATGTCCTCAGTGAGCTCCTTTGTCTTAGCCATGAACCACAAACCAACAGCAGAGAGCTTCTGTTTTTCACCTATTGAGTTGATTAAAACAGCTGTTCTCAATTAAACAGGGTTATTAGGATGCTTTAGAACAGCTTGGACTATTTGGAATGGTATAGAACTTTGGGTTTTCTCATAGACAGTGACAGTTTGCAAAGGGTATGAATAATTTTGGACATGCCACTTTTTGTTCATATGTAAATAAAATCTGAGAAATATTTTTTCCACAATTATGCCTCTTGTACATCATCTTATTATATATTGGGAGAAGCCTTTGCCATTTCCAGTCAAAAAAACGTGCTAGTTGAATAAAGTTACTTTAAGTCAGAATTTGCCAGGGGTATGACAATGAGCAATGAGTTTTCACTCCAAATATTGACTGTTTATTTTATTACTCTTTATTGCTCTTTATAGAAGTTTCTTTTATACATAAATGTTCTCAAAAGCATCTTTTGCTTATGCCATATTTTTGTATGTGCCCAAGACGTTTGCACAGAACTATAAGTAAAACAGCTGTTAGGTTTTACTGAGCTTACTGGAGTTCTTCTGGTAAATTTGTCACGTACATTAGGTTTTTTGTTTCCATCTGAAAACTGGTCTGTCTTGTACTATACATTTTTCTTTACAGCCATGAATATATTCTCCTATAATGTTAGTTATTTATTATTTTTAAGTTATATATATGGAAATACTGAATGATTTGGGGCATAATTATGCATTATAAACATATAACAAAATTGGTACAATATAATATGGTGCCTAAGACTTTTGCACAGTACTGTATATAAAAGAAAACAAGTAAATAGTTGATTTTTGGATGCAGGAAAAATAGGCAAGCCTAAGGACCTGAGCAAATTTTTAAAAATTTTGTGCCTGAGTCAGAGTACCTGCAAAATGGTCCGAATACAAAAATCCGAAGTAGAACTTATTTACTGTCTCTTTAGAAAAAACAGGGTTAGGGATTTTAGAGAGGGGTGTGTCTGTAGCTGAAGGAGTCTTCAACCTACTCATCTCTGATTGTATTTCAAAGCCTCCTTTATCTACACCGCCTCCTATCTTTACCAGGCCCACACGACCCATCCGTAAAAGTTCTAGTTATTACTAGATATTTATCACATCGCTGTCATGGTTTTATTCGTAAAAGATTTGTGTGCTGACCTTGGCTTGCTCTCGAAACTGGTCCACTATTAGCCTGTCCACTCCGGTGGGGTTGAGAGGCAACTTGGGCACAGAGTTAGTGTTCGTCATGGATAAGATACACACGTCTGGAAAGCTGTTCTGCAGGATAGTTTCAGCCTATTGAGGAATAAGAAAAGAATATATATACAGTACAACGTTTTCATGGCAGAATCGTTCTGTCCGAGTAATCGACCCCAAAAACACTACTTAATTATTTATAGTTTTTAACAGTATCTTTTATATTGAGGTTCATTTTGCACAATACTTATCTATCTATCTATCTATCTATCTATCTATCTATCTATCTATCTATCTTATTAACCTTGCATCACTACACACTTACCTTCTTTCTCTCCTTCTCCAAAACTCTCAACCGTTCAAAGCACTCTTCCAGATAGTAGTGTAGCTGGTTCGTAGTGCCACCGTGACTGTTGGTTGACCTCAGGTTAGAGATTAACTCTGGAAAGACTCTGTCTCCTCCGGCGCGGTTTAGCACCTGCAGGTAGGGGTTTCGGGCAAGGATTTCTGCGTCTGGCCATAGTTCAGGGAGCACATGGCATGGGTTTTGTCCCATCTGGTACACAGAAGGAAACATCTGGCATGATGCAGGTGTGGCCCCGTTGTGTCTGGCCTGACCTGCATAAGCATTGCCTCGAATCTGATACGGGTGCTGCAGCAGACCTTTTTTCTTGTCTGCTTCTTTGGGGAAGACAGCTGGGGCTTTAGGTTTTATTCCAAAACATGGCGCATCAGCTGTGAAGCCATTGGCTGAGGAAGTCTGCAGCCTGGCCATTTCTGATTGTAGGTCGAAGTCTCCTCTGTCCACAGCGCCTCCTATCTTCCCCAGACCCTCGACACCCAAACCCAGGCCCACGTGACACGTCTTTACATCGCCCTGCCCGAAATCAGTGAAGGTTTTAGGCGCGGTCCTCTGCATCTGTTGCTGTGACAGAACATTCGCGAAATCAGCCATGAATTTAGATGTACTTGGATGATTACCGTTGAAGTTTGTTTTGGGTGGAGGCTTGTTGTAACCGTGGTACTGGTTTGACTTCCCATGATGGTAATGATTGAGACTGGCTTGAACATTCGTTGCTTCTCTCTGGTTGGCTTCTTTGCTTTGTTGGGTTGAAAAGTTGAAAGAAGATGAGTAGGCTTTAGGAGGTTCAAAACAGTCTACTGACTGCTGACCAAATTCAGCAAACTCCTCAGGAGTCCCAAACCCTCTTCCTCTCTGCGCCCTTGCGAGTTCTCTCTTCAGACTCGAGATGTGACCCATGCTCTGAGCTGATTCTCTGTTATA
>JAQQZS010000008.1:3629763-3641527 GCA_030068045.1 Platyallabes tihoni | reverse complement strand
AATTCGCATATCACCGCAGCACATCGAGCCTCAAGTATCACCTAGGGTGATATAAAATAAGGTCAAATATTTATATGAGATTTAAATGCGATTAATTTTGATTAATTAATTATAATGCCTCTAATTAATTAGATTAATTTTTTTAATCAAGTCCCGGCCCTAGTATTTATTTTTTTGGGCTGTGGAACGAATAATTTGAGTTTCCATTATTATGGGAGAATTAGATTTGGTTTTACGAGTGTTTTGGAATACGAGCCCGCTTCCTGAACGAATTATGCTCGTAATCCAAGGTTCCACTGTAGTTAAAATATTAAGATGGGGACTATTTGATGTCAAGTTGGCATTATAAGATTTGTATCAAAAACTTCTAAATAAATATTGTTCAGATTTACGGGGGCCTCTTAGTTTTATTGAGGTTTTATAGAGAGTGCTATGTTACATTTATTTTATATTTAACAAATTGTCACCTTGAGATTATATGGTTTTGTCTAACATTTATGTCAAAACTTAATTATTCGCATTTTCTTATTCTGTGACAATCTATTTATATTATGTGAAGTTAAACATAAATGTTAAAAAAAAATTATCTACTAAATCAAGTGGAATGTGTCAACCCAGCAAGAGTTAATTTTACCCACTGGTTGGGTCAAGTAAAATAACCTAGCATTTTAACATTTAACTCAGATAGAGTGTCAATTTTACCCACTGGTTGGGTCAAATGAACAACCCAGAATTCTGGGTTAAATGGTAAAACCCAGAACTTGGGTCAAAACAACCCAGCACGTGTTCTGTCCAATAGTGACCCAGCGGCTGGGTTAAGGTTGGGTTGTTTTTTAACCCAGCAGTTTTGCAGCCAGCATTGCCCCAAACATTAACTGTCTGTATGTAAATGTGATGGTAAGATTTCATGCATGCAGTTATGTGTTTTGTCAGCTTGATAATCAAATAATGCTTCCAGTTACTTCATGGTAAGGTCACATACAATATTAACATTAGAAGAAAATGTAATGAATAATAAGATTTTGCAGTGGGTTAACAATGACATGAACAGATGCCATGTCACATTGTCCTGTGTCTATAAAATAGCTGAATGGACGACCATTGCAACTGCACAGTATTAGTAAAACATTTTACATGCCTTCTCCAAATAATTGAAATGAAAACACGAAGTCTTCTTTATTAAAAAGGGGCTTTTGTAAAGACAGATCTAAGAAAATGGAAAAATAGATGCTAATTTCAGTGACAAAAATGCTCAAACAGAAGCCTTCCATGAAACAGATGAGAACCAGTCCATGGTCATGATGCAAATCACTTATTTTTTACAAGGGGTGTTCAACTCAAACTGGTACTCCTGATTGTTCAGAATAACAGAACACAGTTATGAGAGTAAAAACACCCTTTATGTCTCCATATAATCCCCTGCTGCACTAATGCACTTATTCCAGCATTTCACTAGTGCTTGGATACCATCAAGGGAGAAAGTTTTCTCAGTATGCTACTAAGCGTCTCATCACCGTACTGTGCTTGAAGTTTTCTGTAAATGTCAATCGGTTTTACACCATCATTTACCAGGAGTGATTTTAATGCCCCTTGTACTTTTCAAAGGGCAAAGGTTTCAGCATCCTGATTAGGATATTTTATTTTTTTTTTTTAGTTTTGCTAAAGTTTTAGGAATGTGCCTCAAAATCCTCAATATTGGAATTTTTTGGCTTAAGCTGTCAATGAACACCATCACTCAGAAATACACTGAGTAAAATAAATAATTAGAAACTATAACAAAAAAAATTCACAACCATTGGTTTTGGAGAACTTTGCACTAATGAACACCATCGGGATGAACTAAATTTCAGACTGCACCCCGGGCCTCCTCACCCAACATCACTGCCGAATCCCCTCAGCCACACTCCAAAATCTATTGGAAAGCCTTTCCATAAAAGTAAATGGATTTAGCATTACAAAATAAGGTTGTGCAAGTTAGTTCTCTCTGCCGTAATATAAAATTAAAATATTTAACATATTAAAATATTAATGTTAAAATATTTTACCAGGTCATATGTATAACTTTACTTGGCAGTATTTCATTTCCCATAATCAAATGAAGTGCTATGTAATGTGAGATTGCACTTTCAACCCTTAGGAAACATCTAATGCAAATGGGTGATAGAGCTGACAACATGTAAATGTACACGTATAAAAAAAAAAAAAAAAAAAACTCAGTCCATTGACATGACATTGTAAAGAAGGGATTAGACCAAAAATGACTGTTTTCAGTGATGGTCCTATAGTATGTAGAGTAATATATCTTGATTACAGCGGATTTTACATGTTGTTTGTGTGTGTGAGGTATGTGTAAGAGGTTAGTGGTAATACGCAATAAAAGGTGACAATATTTTTGTGTGTGCATGTGAGAGAATCAGGGGAACAAGTTCAGAACTCCATTTCCCAGCAAGCATCAAAGAACACAAACATGGCCACCAGGAACACCCAACATGCACTCACACGGTCAGGTTCACCAGGGATTTTCTCCCTAATTTAGGAAGGGGGCCACCACATTAAGGTTACTACTACCAGTCAGTCAGGGAGGACTGAAGGCAGCAGTGCAAAGTATTATTTAGCACCCTCCTGTCGAAATTTACCAAGACCTTGAGTTGTGTTTTGATGTAGTATTAATTCTAGTTATGAGGGGTTACTGTGTATTATTTTCAATGTTTTAGAAGATAGTTCGTTTAACATTCACGCCTTTGTCACTGGTGTAAAGTGTCACGTAACTTAAGAACCTGTAAAAAGGTAACCACAACACACAAATGGTTGAAAAACCAGTCAGATTATTTAAATTGTTGAAGCGCACAAAATGCAAAGCCAGAAGGTTTCAAGACTATAGATTCATGTTTTCATTCAAATTAATCAAGCCATGGGTTATCAAGGTGTCACAACAGAGAAGAGACCGGACAGTGAAAATGATATGAGTGGCAATGATGACTGTACCTTCTTTCTTTAACTGCGTTTGCATTTTTGCTCCATTGAACAAGAGTGGTTGGGATTTATGGGGTCATGATATAAACTTTTGAGCACCCAGTTCGTCTGGTTGTCTGCATTTGCGAGGATGATTTATTCTATGAATGAATAAAAACAATTACATGGACCAAGCAAGACAAAAGACAGACTTCAAAATGGAAAAGCTGAGGCCAAACCAACACCCAAATGGAACTTTTGGCAACTGCCTTAGTTCTGCGGATACCGTTCATGTAATGCTTAATACTGTCCTCCTTTTCTTCAGTTTTCCTGCCACTTTTGTTGTTATTGTGAAGCTTCTGAGAAAAATCTACAAAACAAGGAGCTTCTCGTCAGCCAAAATCTTACTTCTACAGATCAACTTCACTAACGCGAGCCTCTTCATCTTTAATTTACTACTTTTTTTGGATGTCATGGATGTTTATAGGTTCCCATTGAATCTTTATATGGTTTTATTTAACCCAACCTTAACAGCAAGACCCATCTTCTTACTCGGCATCTGTGGGATCTTCTATTTAGCCATTGTTCATCCGGTGACCTACCTGACTGCCAAAACCTGGCACCATTGGGAGTGGCTGGTCATCACACTCGGCTGGCTCTACGCCTTGGCTGAAAACGTAGCCGTTGGCATTTATGAAATCAACATTTTCCAACAAATGTTCACTCTGTTTTTCTATACCACTAATCTTCCAAGCATGATCTTCAACATCGCCACTCTGAGAGCCCTAGCTTCCAGCAGTCCTGGGAATAGTGCACAAACCCTCAACCCAGCCAAGAGAAAAGCCTTCCGGATCATTCTGGGAATCCTGGTGATGTTGCTGCTATATTACATTCCCAGAGTGTATTACCTCATCTATACTAGCAAAATACCAACAAACCAGCTGAAGTTTTTGTGTTATGAAAGTGGACTGATGTTATTAGTAGCTCAGATTTCTGAGTTTGCAATGCCTGTAATATTCCTGTACAGTGTACGTAAACTAAGTGGCTAATCTCTTTTAGATGTTTAATTAAATTAATTTAATTCATTCTTTTTCGTTTTTACACTGAGTTATAGTCAACCCCTAAAAAAGCATCTAAAGCAAAATGGCTGTAATTATAAATAATTACTGTAACATCCAGACCTGAATTGACCAGTGTTAAAGTGACAACGTATACAGTACTAATGAACACTTTTTATTTTCGTCTTTTGTTTTTGACATATCTTATTATAAGACCTCAAATTTAACATCAACTCCAAAGACAGAGGACTTTTTCTGTTTCTTGGTAATATTAGAAGCTGCATGTTATTTAATTTTTTTTTTGTACAGTAACTTCAAGAGCAGAAGAAAAGAGAGGCTGGTGAGGGAATGACTTTTATAGCTGCAAAAACATGGGTGATAATTCACAAAACTACACTAAACTACTAAAATGCTTAAATGGGTGATTTTAATTTGGTGGATTGTTGGTTGAGGAACCAAGCAGTTACTGTATGCATGTGCTCTTACTGAAATGTGATCAACTTCAGTGTGAAATGATTCCTAATGTTTAAATGTGAATCTTGATGCTTAAATTTTATTCATCATTTTTTTCTCTTACACCTAAAAATATTCCTTTATTATCTAACCTTAAATATATTCACTTATATATATTATGTTATGACCATTCTCTTATTCTATATCATCCTCTTTAATATGTCTGTGGAACAACCAATTATAACAGACCCATGTGTTTGCTTTTTTTTAAGTTGCTTTTTGTCCTGGCAGCAGCCCCACTCTTTTATGAAATGCTGTTAAAGACATTTCTAAAGACATTTAGCAAACATTTCCACACATTTTGAGTTTTTTACACAAAGGTATTAAACCATCTTAAACTTGTTTCTGGAATCAGAGTGCCATCTTCCACACTCAAAAACATTCTGGTGCTCTATAATGGATGTAGTAACATGTGAGAAATGGGTTTAAACTGCCTTGGTCAAGTGGATGGCGGCACAGTGGCTAAGTGGTTAGCACTGTGGCTTTGTGCCTCCAGGGTCTGGGTTCGATTTCTGCCTCAGGGTCTGTGTGCATGGAGCATGTTCTCCCTGTGCTTGGTGGGTTTTTCTTCCACAGTCCAAAGACATGCAAATTAGGCTAATTGGCGTTCCCAAATTGCCTGTAGTGTGTGAATGCTGACCAGCGGTCCTACCATGGTAGTAAAAATAAGAATAAATACGATGGTCACCACTGGCCTCCGTAGTCCCTAGTTGGACTACAGAGGTTCCTAGATGAATGAATAGCTCAAATAAATGAAGCAGTGCTGTACTGGAGATTTAATTTTCAACCTGTAATTTTACATCAACAGCCAGGGGGGAAAAGCCCTGAAAATCTTCTGACTTTAATGAACCTTTAATTGAGATAGTGTTCTCAACTACCAGTGGCTGACCTATTTAGCAAATGACATCAAAGCCGAAGCAGTAGAAGCAGAAGCAGAAATACTAGCTTTAGATCAGTTAATATGTTGTATAACAATAATGTGGATACATTAGAACATAAGAGTTATCGCTAATGTTAGCCAGCTAGTTTGTCACAAAGCTACTAATGGTTAACTCCTGTACTGTAATTTCAGTCTCATGTGTTACAGAAAATTTTGCTTTAATGAAACTGTAGACTAAGTACTGACTACGTTTTTGATAAACTGTATTTTAAAGTATTTGAAACACAATTAAAATGCATGCTTTAGTAGTCATCTAGTAAATGTGAGTTGTTAGTGTCTTTAATTACATTAGTGGCTGTATGTAAATGTGATAGTAAAATCTCATGGACACAGTTGTGTGTTGTTGATTTGATAATCAAATAAGCCTCTGTTACTTCATGTTGATGTTATATACAATATTAATATAAAAAACAACTTTATCACACTTTTTTTGCAGTGGGTTAACGGTGACATGTACATGCAAAAAACTGTCAGATTTCTTATTTGTCTTTAAAACAGCTGCAAGCATCCGGTATTATAAAACATTCCGTGTACTTCCTCAATCACCAGCTCTTTTGTTTTAATCAGTTCAGGTTAAAACAAGAGAGCTGGTGAAAGCAGAATAAATACAGCTCTGTATAGTTTAGTTAAGACTTTCAATCAGAAATCAATGACACACAAACCCATAACGATAAAGTAAAAGGTAATTGGAAAATGCAACATAAAATTAAAAAAAAAAAAAGCAAGCCAAGTACACTATATGACAAAATGTTTTGTAGCCTGATCTGCATATTTTTGGACTGTGGAAGGAAACCCACAAAGCATAGGGAGAACATGCAAACTCCATGCACACAGACCCGAGGTGGGAATCAAACCTGGAATCTGGAGGTGCAAGAGTTAACCACTACGTTCACGTGCATTACACTATCATTGTGCTTTTTTTTTTTTTGCTTGTATTTTTGCATCAAATATAGACTGTAGTTATGTAGTGGATGAAAACAGTCATCCAACACATTACATAAATTCTAGCTTACTACAATAGACAACTATCTCCTTCACATTTTTAGGTCAGCTCTGGGTGACCAAAAGACTAGCTGGAAAAATTATGGGGTCGTGGCTACCCTGCAGACAGGCTGTAGGGGGAAAGATGAGAACTTGAAGTTCAAAGAGCTTGATGTTTCTAAACTAACTGGGTAAGACTAAAGATAAATAGACATGGCATGGTTAGGTTAAGGGAACAATAAAGACCTCACTGGAAGAAACTTGCGGTATATTTCCCTTCTGAGGAAATAACTGAGTGTTTTAAAAATCAGCTAAGACTGATTTTTTTGTTTCCAAAAAACTGGAAAGTTTTATCTCGTAGTTTATAAACCTAAAATACCTTGAACCAGGAAATGCGAAGAAGAAGAAGAATAGCCAAAAAGAATATCCAGGTGCCAACAACCCTGTTCCAAGCCAATCCTCGTTAGGAGGAGTGGCCAAAGTGGATTGAGATTAAAAACTGAACAAGCCCCATTCTGAATTTCTCGTCTATAGAAAAGACAGGACATCAGTTGCAGAGAAAATAGCATGAGAACTTGCTGTGCCCGAACCAAACACACGATGGTGGCAGAGACATGGCTGGGGATAAAAGGCATGCCATGATACAGACAGTGAAGCAAAAGGGCACCTGAGAGGGAAATTAAACATTTAACATGGAAAATATCTGATGGTCACGGTTTGACTTACTGTATATTTTACTTTCTTATTTGAATACAAAATACAAAATTTGTATGTGACTCTTTTATACTTTTCTGGCCATTCATTTGTTGTTTCCTGCAATCAAATAAATGCATGTGTAAATCATGTGTAATTTGAGAAACTGCTGCATTTTTGTCACGTTTGGGTCTTGTGTCGGCGTTTACATGGCATAAGTGCAGAGGCTGAGACGGTTAGTTCCTTTTATTCTTTTATTGCTGTATTAAAGTCAAACCAAAAACGAAAAAGCTCTTTTCTTAGAGCACCTACGACTCTTTAATACAACATATCTCAAAAACACAACCAACACAATAAACCATAATAATAACAAATGCTACACGTGGGATTCAACTTAAACAGACTATTTATACTAATTCTATCTAAGGACTCTCCTCGGTTCAGGTGCGTGCTCTCTTCACCTGACCGAGGCGCCCTATGGGAAATGAAGTCTAACTCAACACAAAACTACAACAAAACACAAACCAAGTCTGGGCGTTTGTCACCCTCTAGGGGTTAACCCTTACAGTACCCCCCCCCCCCTTAAAAATGCTCCTCCGGAGCGCTAACGGAGGTCCAGGGCTTCCTCCCCAGTGTTCAGTGTTTGACCTGCCCACTCCAAGGCTGTTGATCTTGTTCTCCGGGCTGGGCTGCAAGACCAGCAGGACAAGATTCCCCAAACCTAATGATGGAAGAACTGACGCTGGGCCGATGTCTCCGATGCAGGGTGACGTGGCTGGCATTGGGGCTTTAGTGACACGCAGCCCAGCTGACACGACGTCCTCGGGGCCAGACTGAAGGAGCTGAGGAGGAGCTGACACATCGTCCGTGGAGCTTGGCGGCGGAGGGGCTAATGTGACGTCCACGGAGCTTGGCGGCGGAGGAGCTGACACATCGTTTGCTGAGCTTGGCGACGGAGGGGCTCACACAATGTCCTCGACGTTGAGCAGTGGAGGCAGAAGAGCGAAATCCTCTCTGACGAGCGGAGGAGGAAGAAGCGCGGGGATTGATCTCACCCCAGGCTCTCTCGTATTTGAACGGCACTCTTCGTATAGCGAGCCAGTGACCTTCCCAGCTTTGCTGCACTCCTCGCTCTCTGTGACGAGAGAGAAAAGGAACCCCAGACGGAGCGGCAATTGAAAGAGGAAGGAACCAGGAATCTTTACAGGTTCTGGGCAGAGGAGAATGAGGAGCGCATCCAGAGCCTGAGGGAGCAGGTGAAACAGATCCAAAGCCTCCTCATCCAGCTCAAGCTTCACAAGAGCCACGCTGCGGACTCTAATCTTCACGAGATCCACGCTGCGGGCTCTAATCTTCACGAGAGCCACGCTACGGCCTCTAATCTTCACGTGAGCCACGCAGCATGTTCTGATCTTCTTCCTCCTCCTCCTCCTCCTCTGCTTGACACGGAGGAAACAGCGCTTCCTTCACCTCCGCTAGACAGCGAGGATGACGCGCTTCCTCCTCCGCCGCCTCCTCTGCTTGACACGGAGGAAACAATGCTTCCTACACCTCCGCTGGACAGCGAGGATGACATGCTTCCTCCTCCACCACCTCCTCTGCTTGACACGGAGGGAACAGCGCTTCCTACACCTCCGCTGGTTAGCGAGGACGACGCGCTTCCTCCGCCTCTGCTTGACAGCGAGGATGTCGCGCTTCCTCCTCCTCCTCCGCCTCCGTTCGATATTGAGGATGGCGCGCTTCCTCTTCCTCCGCCTCAGCCTCTGCACAACAGCGAGGACGTCGCGCTTCCTCCTCCTCTGCACGACTGCGAGGATGTCGCGCTTCCTCCTCCTCTGCTCGATTATGGGGATGTCGTGCTTCCTCCGCCTCCGCTTGACATCGAGGACATCATGCTTCCTCCGCCTCCAGGTTTTGAGGACATCATGTCGGCCCTGCTACTCGACGTTGAGGACGTCGTGATTACTCCACCTCCACCGGGCTTCGAGGACGTCGTGCCAACTCCTCCACTTGACGTCACGCTTCTTCCTCCTCAGCCCGGCTCTGAGGACATCGTGCCCACTCCTCAGCCCGGCTCTGAGGACGTCATGCCCGCTCCTCAGCCCGGCTCCAAGGACATCATGCCCGCTCCTCAGCCCGGCTCCGAGGACGTCGTGCCCGCTCCTTGACCAGGCGCCAAGGACGTCGTGCCCGCTCCTCAACCAGGCGACCTAATTAAGTTGATGATTATAAATAGCCTGACATAAGTTGAGCCAGGCGTCTAGCATTTGTTGTTGTTATAGTTGATATTGTTGTGGTTATATTAAAGTTTTCTTTGTGCTCTAAGACACAAGCTTTTTGTTTCAGTTTTACTTTAATATAACAATAAAAGAACATCTTTTTGAAAACATCTTTGCCTCTCCACTTATGCCACGCCGACACAAGTCCCGCATACATGACAATTTTAACCAATAAAGAGACAAACATCACACAGCTGAGAAAACAGACAGCATTGTGTTAATCTTACACATATTTTATTGAAATCCTAAGTTTGATTTTTTTTTTCTACAGTGGTACAACGGCATATGAACACCCTGTCTTTCGAATTTTTACCTTAAAAGCAAAGATTTTACAACCAAATTTGTCTTAGCATTTAAAGCATTTTCAGCATCCGAACGTATTTTCGGTTGTGCGTACGTCTGGTTCCACGTACTTCCGGTAGCATAATTTTTTTTTTTGCATTTTGCATTTTTTTTAAGGTTCAGTGAAAACATAGCATCATGGGTCCCAAGAATGCTTGTAATGCTCGTAATAATTGGTTAACCAAGATTACACAAACACAGGGCTTTTATCTCGACCGCTGGTGTTAACAAAACCCAAGAACACGAAAGACACAAAAACAACCTTTAATATACCAAACCCAAATGTGTATTATACAAAACAGACACAGGAGTGCACAAAATACGGCTATTTAGATGTATAGTCCCAAGTAGTCTATACTGTGTGAGTGTGTGGGGGTGCGGGTGCGGGAATATTGTATCTACCGTTCCTCACCGGGTTTATGAGTTAATCTAGTGCTGTCCGAATGGTGAGTAATTTATATATATATCCTCAAAGGAAGGATTGATTTTTAACCTCCTAGCGTCACCAGTATTCCCCTCGTGATTTGGAGAGAAATTCTCACAAGAGTAAAAACGCAGAACCAAAACACAATTGGCTGGTGCCAAGAGGAATCATAAATTAATATTAAGTGATGTTTAATGTCTATTTCATATTTTACTTCATTCACATGTCTTTTCTAAATGTTTTGATGTTGAAATTGGTATTTTTGGGTGGCTGGAACGGATTATTGACATTATTTCCTAAACTATATGAAATTTCACTTTAAGAACTCGCCTCCAGAACAGATTAAATTTGTATGCCGAGGAACCACTGTAAATGAACCATAAGTCATTAGTAGTCATTCATTAAAAGTGGAAAACCAGTCATGTTGAAAATAGTGACTGGTGACATTTTGCACTTATATTTTAATGACTAGGTAGGTGGAGTTTTTGAAACGAAACTCTCGGCACCGATTTGTTTGGTTGCACAGAAGAAGAAAGATCTGTGAACAATTAACAGTACTACTTTAAAAAAATAACAGACTTCAAAATGGATAATCTAATGCTAAACCAACACCAAAGTTTGGCTCTATATACCCTTCTCCGCCTTACAAACCCTTTTGTTTGGTGAATACTTTTCTATTTTTTAACATGACCATTATTGTTATTGTGAAACTTTTGACCCAATTATATGAAACAAGGAGCTTCTCATCAGCTAAAATATTCCTCCTGCAAATCAACTTTACTGATGTGTGCATCTTCATCTCACAGTTGCTCCTTCGTCAGATTTCGTACATGTTGGTCACTTCTCGATGGTTTCTTCAGCCCAAGCTTAGCAGCAAGACCTTCTTACTACTGAGAACTTGTGGTCAACCCTCAAGAGGCAGGTGGGTAAACAAAAACTCACACCTTCTGACAAGTTTGTGATCATGATCACAATATCATGTAAAAATGAGCAGCCATCAACTTCTGTGGCCCAGAAGTTAATTGACAGCAGGCCAGGGCGAATTGTAGTGGTCTTGAAATGAAGGGTCAACAATACAAATATTGACTCTTTGAAAAACATAATGTAATTGTCAATAAAAGACTCTGACACTTTTGAAATGTTTGTAATTATACTTCGGTATACCATAGTAACATCTGATACAAAGATAAAAAAAAAAATACTGAAGCAGCAGACTTTTTGAAAATTAATATTTGTGTCATTCTCAAAACTTTTGGCTATGGCTGTAGTGTACCATAAAAATCTGAAATAGACCTAAAAAGACAAGTGCAAGAAAAATCCACAATCATGCAACTGAGCTTGATACACTACTTGACTTTTGTTGTTACCTAAATCAAATATACTGTAATGATGAAAGTAAATCTGTAAACTAAAAAGTGCATCCAATAGTTTTACTACAAATTCAACCTAGAGCACTTTATTTTTATTAATTTCAACTGCAGTACATTGTGTTAAAATATTGCACCTGTATGGAACTCCAAAGTGTTCAAAATGAAATAAATAAATAGGACATGAAATAAATAAATAGGACATGAAATAAATA
>JAQQZS010000008.1:3605191-3615694 GCA_030068045.1 Platyallabes tihoni | reverse complement strand
TCTAGTGAGGAAACATCAGAATTGCAGGGGAAATAAAACATTAACAAGGTTAATTTATTAAATTTTTTCAAGTTTGGGGGGCCGAATCAAAACATTTAACGGGGCCGCATGTGGCCCCCGGGCCGTAGTTTGCCCATGCCTGTACTAGACAGTATTACATTTTCCCTAGTCAAATGATGTCCGATGTAATGTGAGAATCTATTACAGGTTAACCCAAAGAAAACCTAGTATACGGCTAACAAATCAGATAGACATCACATAAAATTACACTTTGTCATTGCACATGAAATCCAAACCCAAAATGTGAAATTACATGATATGCTCACCTTTATTCAAATCAACCACACCACATACCATTAACATGACACCCACCATTAAAGAGGAGACTAAACCAAAAATCACTAATTCAGTCGCTAATTAATGAAGTTTCTGCAGGATGTATTGTAGCATACTTTCAGTACAGTCTGGTGTTTTTGTAGCTAGATTTTAAATGTACAAATGTGGTCAGGTTTTTTTTTTTTTTACATTTTTAAAAATGCAGAACACAAAGGTCTAATAAAAAGAAAATTAATACAAAGATTAAATAAAATTTGAACTTGGACAGTCTAACTCTAAACTATGAGGGAAGCATAAGGCTTTAAACATGGCTCATTTTGTCGATCACTTGTGACAACAGAAGAGCTACAGTTTTGTATCACTTTTTAATATACACAAATATAATGCACACAAAATTTAAAAACTTTTTTTTAATTATTATTTTTGTCATTAAAATATAAGTATTTTGCATTCAAATAGCGGTTACCATGATTAGCAAGCTTAAAATTGTATATCCCAGCTGACTTTAGTCAACTTATTTTGACTAATGACTGATTTGGAGAACAAAGACTGACTGTTGTTATCTAATTACCTAATGCTATATGTTATTTTATAGTTTTGAAAAAAAAAAAAAAAAGATTCTAGAATTCCAGTATTGTTGTAGAAAGTGAATCAAAAGTTTTGACTGGTACTGTATGTCTCTGTTATGCCTTAAAACTGAAAATATTTTTTTTATGTAAATAGGATAATTAAAAAGTGTGTAGATATGTGTCGAATACAAACACTCAATTCTATATAATTTTACTAACATATACTACTTGCTGCTGGCCCTTATGTAAGGGAAGGAAGATCTGAAAATCCTAATGTGAATTCATATTTTCAATTATTTTAAAGTAAGGGTATGTAAATGCATTGGGTTACAATATTTTAGCAGGTGATTTAATTATCATTAATGCTCTTGTCATCATTGCAATTGTCTAAAACTGGATCTCTTACACTGGGCATTAATTCATTTTACATAGTAACAAAAAAAACATGTCACTTAAGAACCTGGGGAAAAAACTAACCAGATGGCTGAAAGACCAGTCAAACATTATTTAAATTGTTGTTTGCACATGCAACCCTATGGATTTGAATTTCTAGATTATGTGTTGCTTTTATCCAAATAAATCAAACCAGTGGTCATTAATGAGTGGTAATGACACTTTCGTCACTTTTTTGCATTGATATTTTACTAGACAAGAGGGGTGGGGATTTGTGGGCGTCATGGTATGAACGGTTGTATGCATCTGGATCTGTCTGGTTGTATGCATTTATCAAGATTAACGTTCTGTGAAGGAATATAAAGGACTACTTGGATCAAACAAGACAAAAAGACAGATTTCAAAATGGATAACCTGACCCTAAACCAACAGCAAAATGCAACGTTCGTCTACTGTAATGATTCTATGGACACAGTTCATGTAGTGATGAATGCTATCCTGCTTTTCTTCAGTTTTCCTGCCACCTTTGTTGTCATTATAAAACTTCTGATTAGAATATATAAAGCAAAAAGCTTCTCGTCAACTGAAATCTTACTCCTACAAATCAACTTAACTAACGTGAGCCTGTTCATCTTTAATTTGTTGCTTTTTCTGGAATTCGTACAGGCCAGTATATTCTCCGATATCCTTTACCTAGTTTTCTTCAGTCATACCTTAACAGCAAGGAACATCTTCTTACTTGGCATCTGTGGGATCTTTTACTTGGCCATCGTTCATCCAGTGACCTACTTGACTGTCAAAACCTGGCGACACTGGGAGTGGCTGGTCATCACAGTCGGCTGGGTCTACGCCTTGGCCATAACTGTAGCCATTATCGTATATGAAATTAACATTTTTCAACTAGTCTACAGTTTGTTGTTCTATAATGCCATTCTTCCCAGTATGTTCTTCAACATTGCCACTTTGAGAGCCCTGTTGTCCAGCGGTCCAGAAAATGGTGGACAAACCCTCAACCCGGCCAAGAGAAAAGCCTTCCGGATCATTCTGGGCATCCTGGTGATGCTGCTGCTGTACTACATTCCCAGAATGTTATATGAAGTCTACCCTTACATAGCACCCAATGATGGGGCAAGGTTTCAGGGTTGTGAGGGCTCAGTGCTTTTGTTCCTACCTAAGTTTTCTGAGGTTGCGATGCCTGTAATATTCCTGTACAGTTTATGTAAACTGGGTGTCTAATCATGACTAGAAACCTAGCAAGCTCATTCACTGATAGTTTTCTTTTTTGCCAATTCCAATGTCAAGGAGTGAGGAATGGGGTTAAAGTTAACTTTTATTTTACTATTATTATTTATATGCTACAATTATGCAAAAAAAAAAATTCTACAGATTACATATACTGGATACTGTGTGCTTGATTAATATGATAAAAAATTGTTGGGCAAAGTCACTTATTTTGGAACAACAGATCTACAAATACAAAGGAAGATGATGTAAAAGGAGGTGGAAGAGCAAGGAAACAAATGGTCTCTGATGAGATTCATGCAGCTCTAATTGAACATGTTTTTGGGAGGTTGATGAGGGAACATGAGCCACTTCAAAGCAACCTTGTAATCCAGACCTTGAAAGATGAGAATAGGTAGGTAATTTACATACGGCTGTCTACTGTAACTTTGTAATGCTGTAGATGCATGTACTCTAAATGTCTCCTCTACGGTACCATAGCTTTGAAATGCTTTGTATTTTATTGTGCCATATGTACAGTTATGGCTGTTTTCAAAAGAGCAAAGAATGGAAATCATCTATGGCATCCTAAGTACCCGATGCAAATGCAAATAAATGATTTTACACTTTGTAAATCATGTGTTACAAATAAAGCATTCGTCGTTGTCGTTTGCGATATGGTCATAGCCAACAAGATTATTCACTTGAATGAGATACATGAGAAAGGACAGTTATTGAGGATGAGGTAATCTTCCACGTCATTGATGCAATCAGCACCACACCACCTGGCCAAATTCTTCGAAGTCAAAAGAACAGCATTTGAAACGTGTCCAGGTATAACTTTTCATTCTGCATGATGCATTTGTGTACAGTTATGTATTAAACTCATACAGGCTATATAATGGCTTATTTTTTCTGTACTATATCAATGTATTTCAAAGAAATCATATACTGTACTTTTTCATCTCATTTGTAGTGAATCTTTGAAATTGAAGCCAGATATACCATTTGGGACCATGTCAGTTTCCTCCAGGCTTCTCCAGTTGTCAAAGTGGTTCACGGACAACCAAGGATTCAGCACTACCATTTTACCTGCATATTCTCCCCATCTAAAAACTTTTTTTTTCTTTTTTTAAGGCTAGGGAGGGTATGTGTCTTTTTATATCATGTACATCATGTATTAAGGTCATTTTCTTTGTGGGATAACCATGCATGCCATTACTTACCTCACTAATAGGTTTTTACTATAGTGTTTTAAAATGAGTGAGTAATGGCTTATTTGTAACCTATTTGCATTTGAAGGCTTTCGTGTGGTGTTTATATATTTTATGGGAGGTGTGGTTTTGACATGAAACAGAAAATTGTGTGTTTTTGGGAAATGGAGCATAATTTCAAGAAATGTGTCTGAGCAATCAAAATGTATCCGTTTGAATGTAAACGCTTAAATGTAATATCTTAATTTCCTTGCCTTACATATACTGTACATACATGTCTTTCTGCGAACATAGTTTGGATCCATATTCCTCCATTTATTTTCTTGACAGATGATACTCTACTGGTACTTTAGGTGAATCTTGGACATTTTAGGATTTTAAAAGATGTTTCTAGAATCAAATAATCACAATAAAATACATCTAATAAGTGAGATGGATCTGTGGTAATGCTAGAATAAATAAAAATGCTGTTATTAAATAAAATTTATCAAAACAATTAATTTAAGTTAAATTGTTCAGTGCATGTTTTATTTAGTTTTGCTCAGTCTCTCTTTCGGCACAAAAACAACAAACAGAAACAAGCTGAAATTAAGCGCTTCTTATGCACATCACCAAAACACTTGTGACAGATGAACCACACACCTACAAGATAAAAAAAAAAAAATTAAATACATAAAGTGATTGTAGTGGGTCAACGATGACACGGATTGCTGAGCCCTTTCTAATTAAGTTTTTTTCTTTCTTCTATAAAACAGTTGACTGATTTTGCAAGAGCACAGTATTAGAAAACATGCCGTGTACTTTCTTACTCACCGAGTTACATAAAAAATTAAAAAAAAAACAGCTGGTGAAAGCAGGACAATTACAGCTTTGACGCAAAGGTTCGAAGATCGAAACAAGACAGTTGAGGTGTGGCATTACAGCAGCAGCACCACCCTCTGATATGGAAGAACCCTTACACACTGCACAGCTCAGTGCAGGACCAAGGGAAGCATTGACGTGACATGAAAGTTCTGTACTGACCTACAGGAGAGAACTGGCCTGGGGAAGCAGTTGTTCTACTTCTCCCAAAAACAAAACAAAAAAAAAAAAAAACAGAAACATTCATTTGCAGGCTGTAATTTACATGGAAAAAAGAAAAACAAGCCCAATTAAAGAGGTTAAAATAACCAAAAAAAAAAGGGAAGCAAATCTGAGAAAAATCAGGGCTAGAAATGTTTAAACAGAATCCTGACATGAATCAACCAGATCCAGTAATTTTTGTTTTCTAATCCATCTGTGTTTATAGATTTCAAACAATTCTATATTTTTTTATCGTTTTAAACCTTACAAACCAGATCTTTAAAAGTGATTATTAGTAAACTTGTTTAATCCGGGTACAATATAATTTACATATCATTATAAATTATGAAACTTTGTGTCTTTAGACTCCATAATAAATTGTGTATGCTAAAGCTAATCATTGCATCATGGCAGTTTAGTAGCTTTAAATGTTTTCCTATCACTATCACATCATTGGGACAAACTCAAAACATACACACTGCTGTTAAAAATCAGCTGACTAATAAAAAAAAATAAAATAAAATAAATTTAAAAAAAACTCTTCATGAACTAGATTTAAAAGTAGTGTATTTGATTTCACCATGTATTTTTGGATCTTCCACCGTTTCTTGTGTACTAACTAAAGTTGGTTGCTCAGATGCTGCTACTAAACCAGGAGTGTTTTGTAGGGTTTTTTTTTTTTATGTAAAAAATGAAAAAATTGGAGTAGAACATGTAATGACCCCAAACAGTAGCAGCCAGAAGAGGGAGATCATAGCAGCTGGAATCGGCTTAGGAAACTTGGTGGTTTGTAATGCAAGATGTAAATCCTCAAGCTGAACTTCACACTTGATGGTGTGTGATTAAAGGCTTAAAAAATACAAAGTACTTATTTGCAAAAATGTGTGACTGCTTTTGCCTGGACAATGTTAACCTGACCTTACAGTAGTTAGAAAGCAAATCTAAAATTGTGAATTAAAATAAAAACTATTTTATTACTACTACTACTACGAGAGGCATTAAAAGACAAACCAGAACTTGTGATGAAATTTCTTATGAATGAAGGCATAAATCCGTTTGACATTTTTAGAAGCATTCAAGCACAGTACAGCAATGAGGCTCTTGTTGAAACATTTCAAAGAAGCCATTTCAACATGTCTGGCCACCAAGGGAGTTCCTAGGAGGCCAGTGTTTCAGACACGAATCATGGCTCCGACATACTGAGAAAACTTTCTACCTTGATGGTATCCAAGCACTAGTGAAACTCTGGGAGGAGCACAGTAGTGTAGCAGGGGATTATATAGGGAAATAATGGGAGTTTTTACACTCTCAAAAAAGTACCGGTTTGACTTGAACGCCCCTAGCATATGGAAAACTTTAAATCGCAAACACTCCAGTGTGAAATTCTTTGTTTCGGACTGTAGGTCAATCTGTCAAAATTCAAAATGAGCTTTTATTCCAACCAATCACGAGCTGCATGAGATTCAAATAAACGTGGGATTTTTAACAATCAGGAGGGTGTGGCTTTCACAGCTACACCACACCTTTATTGGGAGAAAGGGATAACCCGAGGACTAGATGATTAGATCATTGACTGAAAACAATTCACACACATCATTAATAACCCAGTGACCCACAGGGCGGAGGAGCAGGGAAATAAAGTGGAAACAGTTTCTTTAAATAAAATACGCCCTGATATCGAAGAGCTGTTGAACTTGTATAGGTTTGGATTTTAGCCATCAGTGGAAGCAGTGGATACATTCTCAGATGCCAGCAGCTATGGAAGCAGTGTAATTTTTATGCATGTATGTGCATGTTTGTGTGTTTTACATGGCTTTCACTTTAATTTGCTTCATCTTCATCTGCTTCTTCTCCATCTTCTTCTGCTCTCGACGCTGAGCGGCCTCCTGCAAGGAAGAGAAAGAAGAACTAGATGTTACATACAGGAATTTATCATAGAAGAGGTGTGCATCATCAAATTTAAGAGATGCTAATAAAGTCTAAAACAATGCAAAATTTATAGAACTGGTACAGAAAGTCCTAAAATGTACTGAATTTTGTTTCGTACAACATTTTAAAAAAAAAGTCTGGTTAAGGCATCTGGCATAAATGTCAAATCACAGCATATGACTATCATGGTCACTTTACACTCGACTGATCACTCTTCACAAATACCATTCTAATCTGTAGGCTTGACCGTTTTGCAGACTCAGCATTTTCTCTTCTCCTACCTCAAGGCGGCGCTGTCTCTCAGGGTCCTCCTCATTCATGATTCTCTCTTTCTCCGCTCTCTTCTTCTCCTCCCGGCGTGTCTGCGCAGCTTCCTGCCTCTGGGCGTGAGTCTGCTTCAGGAAGTTCTCCTCGACACGAGCACGGTTACGATCTGCCTTCACCTTTCCCTACACAGACACTTTTTAAATGAATCTGTCATAAGGTACATCATTGTGAGTGTGTGCACGAGCGTGAGTGCTCACCTCTCTGTTGAGGCGTAACTTCTTGACCTTGTCGATACTGTAGATCACCATGTTCATGAGTGGCAGCAGGCTGTCCATATCTTTGGGATAAGTGTTACCCATTCCAGGCACTGGAATCACAGATACACACTTTTTTTTTTTAACTCAGTTATGTATTTAACATCAAACCCAGACAGCAAAATGTCCAGGTAGAGAATTATGAAACTCTGTGTTTTGAGGTCTCTCACCGTTAAATGTAAACAGCAGCGTTTTCTTGGTTTCAGGGAGCTTTAAGGGCTGACCCTCCCTGAAACACACAAATTGTCATGGGGCATGTTTAAATTCCAATAAATTCTGGTAAAAATGGTATTTATATGTTTAAATTAACAAATGAGCTTATGAGAGAAACCCACAATCTACTATTTTGTTTATCACAACACATTCGACCCCATGAAATTCGCGGAGGCTGTGAAAACCCGAGAATTTTGGATGTGGTGCAAAAACAAACAAAAACTATCACTGCCTGTATTTATATTTCATGCCCTAAATATACTCCCAAAACACTTCAACTTGATTTCAAACTCAGTTTAACACATTACATCCCATATAATGGTCTGTACATTGCTGCTATATCTCCTGCAGTGCTACAATGTAAAATACTGATAACAATATCATCACCCCTATATGTACTGTAATTCACACTAGCATGTTTTCTTTGGTATAAGTCCTGTGGGGAAAATACAGTAATAATTCACTGTATTTTTCACTCCCAAGCTGCGTTTTCCTCTACAGTTGCTTTGTGTTCTCCCTACAGTACTAAAAACATGTAGATATGATTATATTTTATATGGATATTTAGCTGCATTTACATTCATATTTGTGTTATAAAAATTATATTGTAAAAAATTATATATTGTCACAAAAACAAAAAGCCATAAAAGAAATTGCAGAGGAGATTTGCAGTTTCCGCAAACAATTATTAGTTAGGTTCTAGGGAAAAATCTGCGAACAACCGAGGATGCGGACTCTGAACTGCAACTTTGCAGGGGTCATCTGCATTTAAAATATTCCTTTAACTATAAAAGACATTCTGTGTCTCCTATACATTTTAGGGTTTCCCCTGCTCCAACACATCCAGTTCAATACAGCCAAATCGCTGGAAACCTGTGCTCCAGTGTGACTTAAATCACACGTTTATTTCAGCAATCTAACCCATTACAGTCAGCAATTGAATTTGAAAACCCGTTCATGATCCCTTCAAACCTCACAAAAGTACTTTTGCAACCTCGATATCTGGATTTTCTGGCATGTCTGAAGTTTACCTTTGAGCTCATGACAAAAATAATAAAAAATTGGTGAACAGAAATGTGAAAAGTTTTCTAGAGACTTTGAATTGTGATGGCCAGACACCTGAGTCAGAGTTTCTTCAGTCCTGCAGGTCTTGTGGGTTTCCCCCAGTATGCAGTGGTTACTACCCACTAAACAGCAATATTCCCCTCATAGCAGTTGCTTCTTTCAGCAGGAAAACACGCCCTGCCACAACGTTCAGGAATGGTTTAAAAAACGTGATAAATTGCTCAAGTTGTTAAATTGGGCTCCAAATTAATCCAAATCCAATCAAACATTGGTGGGACATTCTGGACAAACAAGTCCAATCCATGGATACCCCACCTTACAACTTGGAGAATCTTTGTTGCCAAATACCATAGCACACATTTAGAGATCTTGTGGAGTCCATAACCTGACAAAAAAGTCAGAGCTGTTTTGGCGGTTCAAAGGGAATCCACACGATTTTAGCCAAGTGGCTTTAATACTATGGCTGATCAGTGTAAACTGTTTAAACGTAGACCTCAATTTAAAATCTAGAACTGCAAAAGTAAACTGTGGCCACAGTTTATTAGTTTATTCAGGGTAACTTTGAAACTTTTTGCATGCTTATTTTTGAGTATTTGTCTTCGTTCTCGTCACTAAGGTCACATGATTAGTCTTATGCAGGAGACCTGACTCTTTGCAAGTTAATCAGTTTAAAGTTTGCATCCTTAAACTCAGGGGCTCATACACATTAAAACATACACATCACACGAGTATGCATAAATTAATAAACGACTTACTCTTGCATAACTTTTGGACCAGAAAATTGGTCCGAGAAATGGATGGACTCTATTTTGTCGGCGTGGTTGGTGATGTAATGTACCATCTAAGAGACGAGAGGAAATCAAAATTATTTAACAACAACAAATATGCAATGCTACAATGTAGAAAATGTTTGGTAGGTCAGACTGCACCGTTAGCTTCCTACACCTCACCTTATTGTCCATCACCCCATCCGTGACCTCGCCCATCTCTGATAGGATGGTCAGAGAGTCAGGGAGGCCGTACTTCGCCCCCGACTTGGGCTTGTCCCCGCAGAACTCACTCTGAAGAACAATATAGGCAGAAACACAAAGGAAGTTTAAAATAAAATTATAATAATAATAAATAATAATTGGGCGACAGAGAGCTCCTGTTTGCTACAAAGGATAGAAAGTGTGTCCTCACCAGATCCTGCAACTCCTTCTGCATGCGCGCCATGGCTTTCCGGTTTCCCACTGCAAATACAAACGTGTCCATGTCCTCATCGTTCAGGGTTACTTTGATTTGCTGTGGAAAAAAGTGAGGAACAAAAAAAATTAACCACTCTAGCTTTTGAGATAAATCTACAGACAGTTACTAGAGTACACATATAAATATTCCCTTACCACTTGATCACAAACAGGCCTCATCATCCTGGCAAGCACGTTCAGCAGATCCTGCCTTTTAAGAAACTGCAAAAACAATCAAACAGATTTGCATTTAATATCCTACTGTATATTATTACATTGTTTAAGAGCATTCACAAAGACAAGGCTCCACCAAGAATACAGACACTGGGTTGCCTCAAGCTTCAAGGCAAAAAATGGAAAGAATTCGCTATGTTACACATGCAGTGGTATGTTTTCAAAGGGACAGAACATGAACATACAGTGGGAAAAGTATTAAAAGCATTTTTAAAATGAATGAACACCTAGCATGGACAAGATTAAAGGTTCTGATTGTTGGTTTTACAAATTTAGTTTTGATTAATTGTCCAGCCCTAGGTCATGTAACCGAATAAAGATTATGATGAAATGTTTGGGTGTTACCACCCAGATGCAATCATGTGACCAGTATACTCTCTATACCCGGGGTACTCAATAGGCGGACTCCGGTCCGCATCCGGACCCAAATACGGTTAAATCTGGTCCGACGCCCAAACAA
>JAQQZS010000008.1:3498187-3513557 GCA_030068045.1 Platyallabes tihoni | reverse complement strand
AACAAGAAGCGCATGCGTGATACATGATACTCGGTACTCGTAAACCAAGACAATGCTCGTTTTTCAAGTCAAAATTTTATTAACAATCTTTGCTCGTCTTGCGGAACACTCGTAAACCGCGTTACTCACAATCCGAGGTTCCACTGTATGTGGAAATGGCTTGGAGCAAGGTCTGGATTGTATAAGGGATTCTCAGACAGATGCGTCTTTTCTGCAAGTAAGCGTCAAGTTATCCATCAATTTTCAGAGATTAAGCGTTTCACTTGCTGAATGTTCACTGGAGTGACTGCAGTGGGCTTTGAGCCACCTCAGCCGGGATCATTATTCACAGATGTACAGCATTCTTTATGTTTTACTGCAGCTAAGAGTCTGATCGCAATACTGTGTTTGAAGTCTTCTGTGTATAAATGTCAATCAGCTGTACACCTCGGTTTCACCAGCAATTTTCAGCAATTTTACTTGTACCTCGTACATACATGGGTCTATTATTATTACCTATGTTAAGCTTTTTAACTACAGCACAAAATGTTTGGGCGGTTTGATCACGAGCTCAGATTTTCATCATGTCACGTGGTATGGATTAGAGAGCCGAACGAAAAAAAAAACGGAAAAAAACTGAAAACAAAACAATAACAGAGCTCCACCGTTTCCTCAAGACCAGAAGGAGGTCTGTAAACCAGACCGCCTTCTGGTTCACCCTTACTGAGGATTTATGTGTGATTTTATGTGCTTTTATGCTTTACACTTGTCTTGACGCGCTCGCTCTAGTTCGCCGGCTTCTTGCATAGACTTGGCTGGGTCTTTTGCCTTGTCTTTCTCTTTGACCCTGATACCTTTACTGGTGAAAATGATCGCACAAAGTGTGCAGTTATCAGAGCCCTTAAATAAACCTCGCCTGGCAACCACGTGACCGCGCCTCTGCCTATTCAGAACTCTGCTGGGTAGCAGCCTGCAGATCTGACAATTCTGAAGAGTGCAGACTATCTTTGCGCAGGTGGTAGGGAGGATGCGAGGTGTAAACCAGTTCATTTCGGTCCTTGTATGTCGGTTTGCAGTGTTAGAAGGTCTTCGGGGAGGGTGCTCATGAGTCTCCCCCTTGGAGAACACTTCCTTTCTACCCCTTACTACTACCTCTCAGGGCTACTGGGGCAGGAGGTTTCTCCAAGGTTGTCCCATACAGTAAAATCACAGGGTTTATTGAAAATTTTATTTTTATTTGCATCCAACTGTAGAGGGTTAATTTTATCACTCTGGGTGTTAATTGATCACTTTACTCTGCACCCCCCAAAACATGGTTTGATGGGTTGTTGACTATTAAAGTAAATTGCCTCGAGTTTGTGAATGAGTTTGTGAATATGTGTGTATATAGTGTGGATTGGCTGTCTTCCTGGGTATATTCGCGGCTCATGCCCAGTGTTCCCAGGATAGTATCTGTATCTGAATACCGGAATACTGTATCTGTCTAGTGATTAAAAACGCTCGAGCAGCTGTAATGTGTTGTATCTCATCCACGGATGTCTCCAGCAATCTGCAGTCAGTCAGAGACAGTTTGTCTCGGTCCCTCAAACCAAGCATGGGTCTCTTACACACACACACACACACACACACACACACACAGACACACACACCACACATGCACTGCCCTCATTTGATCCGTGACTGTCAGACGACACACTGTCAGCCCCTATTACAGTCACCATCTGCTTTCCCAACAAATGAGTTCTTTCTGTATCAAACACACATGTGCTTAAAGCAATTATGTATAATAATAGTAATAATAATAATAATAATTATTATTATTATTATTATTATTGTTGTTGTTGTTGTTATTATACTGAAATATCTCCCTAATGAACATTGGTGATTACTTATCTAGTCTTTTTGTCCTAGGTTTAGTTAGAAGCCATTAAAACTAGAAAAATAATGATAATAAATAATATTATAGAATTATCTATCTGTATACAGTGTATATAGTGCCTGATTTTTTTTCCTGCTTGTCACACAGATAACCTGAGTAAACACAACATGCCGTTTTTAAATGATGATTTCATTTAAGAGAAAAAAAAGCTGTCCAAACTTGCCCAACCCTATGTGGGGCAAAATCTATGTGGGCCTTGCTAAATCAGGAATGACTGTGATTAACCACAATTTTTGGAAAGCTGAGTTAAATTTCACTTTCCACACCCAGACCTGATCACTGCCAGACATGTTGAATCAAGAAATCACTTAAATACAACCTGTCTGACAAAGAGAATCACGCTAAAAGACCACAAAAAGCAACACATCATGCCGGTTCTTTTTCTGCGTTTCTTGATGTTCCTTATCATTTTCCTCTGGCTGGGAAATATTTCCACATGTCCCATACCATCCTGTCCTCGTTTCAAGCCATTTCCACATGTTTGTGCCATTAAAGGCGTTCCTGGGAGGCCAGCGTTTAAGACGTGAAGCAGGCAGTTTGATCACAGCTCCGGCATGCTGAGAAAATTTTCTACCTTGATGGTGTCCAAGCATTAGTGAAACACTGGGATAAGTGCATTACTGTAGCAGGGGATTATATAGAGAAATAAAGGGAGTTTTTACTCTCAGAACTGTGTTCTGTTATTCCGCACAATCAAAGGTCCTTGAGGGTCTAGTGACCTCACAGTCAGTTTATTACAAGAAACAAAAAAAACATGGCCCTGATCCAACATGTAGCATCAGTAAAAGAAGCCAAAAAATAGTAGGATGGATATCAAAGAAAAACTAAATCCTGTAGTCAATGGAAAAGGCTGGATTTGGATTTAAAAGCAATTTTGACATGAAAAAAATATATAAACAAAAAAAATACACACAACTACCGTATGTAAGTGCTTTTGGATATATATATATTTCTACCTTACGCTTTATTCCATTCAATAAATCTGCAATAGATGATTTTTCAGTTAAAATTTATTTTAATGTTACTGTTTTCTCTAAGTCCTTTTTAAATTAAAAAGCTCATTCTACTCCTCAAACTATTTAATGACTATTCCTTAGAAAAGAAAATTATTATTAAAATTATTAGCAATAAGTAATTAACTTGTTATTCTTGTTTGCTATTTTTTTTTTAATTATTATTTTAAACACCAAAATCCTACTTGGTTATTCTTACATAATCATAATCTTACATAGTTTATAATCATAAACCACATTGTACTATTAGGCACAGCACGTAGTACAGGCTATTCACACTTAGAGAAAAGTCTTCATTTAAAGGTTAAGAGTTTTTAACTTAAGAAATCCCTTCTGATAGAGAAACTCTAATACATAGAAAGTATGATATTTTATCCCCAAAGAAACAAACATTAAAAAGTAAAACATTTTTTACTTTTTTTTAATTTGCAGAGTGCAGGACACTGTATAGTGGAGGTTTTCCAGAATTCTATTTACAGGGTGAGTAAAAATTAAGAAGGCATTAAAAATTGATGATAAAGTCTATATTTCTACAAATTTTTTTAAACAAATTGTAGATGTACCTTATTACATAGGAAAATGAAAGCAAATCTTTAAATTTCAACGTAGGCACCAGCCACTTCTTCTTGCATCGTTCACTGAGCCTGTGTTCATCAGCTTTGTGTTTTATCGTCTCTAGATGTACTGTAGTGTTGCGTTCCTCCCTTTTACTGTACGCCACCATCTCTGCACAAGAACAGCGGAATTCCACACATGGCAGCGTGCTGCGATCTTTAGCTCGCTCCTGAACAATCAAGCGGTCGGCCATCTTTGTTTATCTCGCACACTTTGTGCTGCCTCTCACGGCTGGTGCCTGTACTACAGTATGGATGCATAGTAAATATAAAATCCTATTTACTATCATCTTTTTACAGACCATTAAATATTGCCTAGTTAATTTTCTCCCACCCTGTAGATCTATTCTGTATACTGGAAGTGATTCTGCCTCTCTTAATATCTGGGGTGTAGAGGTGATGTAAAACTTATTTTCCTACAATAGACCGAAATTCATCTATAGATGAAAAGATTAAAGTGTGTATGTGTGTGTACACAAGACATTATAGCTATGATTGAGATCCAATTACAATAATCTACATATTGTGTATAAGAATAATTATACAACAGTTAGATCCAACCGAGTAATCTGATTGGACGAGAGGCATCCCAGAGGGGTGATAATAGTCACGGTTAGTTATTTCCGCCAGTCGTGAAATAATGTGTGTTAGCGACTGAACAATAACAGGTTAAATAAGCACTCACTCTCACTCGCTCATCTTCTATACCGCTTTATCCTGTATTCAGGGTCGCGGGGGGGTGGAGCCTATCCCAGGAGGCTTAGGGCACAAGTCGGGGTACACCCTGGACAGGGTGCTAATCCATTGCAGGGCACACACACATACACACACTTACATGCACATTCACACACTACGGGTAATTTAGGAACACCAATGAACCTAACCTGCATGTCTTTGGACTGTGGGAGGAAACCGGAGTACCCGGAGGAAACCCGCCAAGCACGGGGAGAACATGCAAACTCCATGCACACAGAGACGGGAATCGAACCCGGGCCTGGAGGTGCAAGCCGACAGTGCTAACCACTACACCACCGTGCTGCCTGTTAAATAAACAAACAAATAATAAGTGGAACTGTTGTATGAAAGCAATATCACACTCGAGGTCGTGCTGTCGTACCGAATATCAGCACATCTATAATATCTTCAGTACTCTGGCCCACGAGCGCATCACAGCCCTGCTGATAATCAGGACAACAGCACGACCTTGAGTGTGATATCGCTTAATTCACCATTACCACATTCAAACTGTCGGACAACAACAACTATAGCAAAACTGCTTTATTTAGATCAGGCACGAGAGTTAAACAAGTGATGCCACATAAACGCATTACCAGTAAAGCATGAAAAAATTTTAAAACAGGACAGACAAAGTCAAGAGACAGACAAGGCTGAGGCAAAAAAAAAAAAATTGTAAAAATAGAAATCCTTTCACGTAGCACCACTGATAAATTCCCCTCGCTAAGACGCTTCTAAAAGACTTTTCAAAATCCCCAAATGTCCTAAAACCCTCCGGATTCTGTACGTCCGTGCAGACCACTTCGACATGAAGCTACATCTCGCTGTCTGTTCCACACCTACACAAATCTAGACAACAATCATCCTCTCTAAACGAAAAAAAAAAGAAAAACTGAAAGGTTTAACTGACAATAAGACATATACTACTGAACAATGCTACGCCACTACATTAACACTACATCATCTACCTGCTCAGTGCTGCCGTCACATGAACATCGGGTTTGTCCTGTCTTCCTATTGTTTCTATTATGACGCTATCGCTAAGGTACTTCGCTAGCTCGGTATCTATTTTGTTATTAGCGAAATATTTTCCTCTTTTTTTTTTGTGCTGCACGTGAATTCACATGAATTTGGTCTTTACCTTAACCGAATCATGTGACACCTGTAGCAACTGGGTAAAGGCTAAGAAGTAGAACGTACTGTATAAAGCTAGCATCTTTTCGAACGTAGAGGACAATGCTATCTGCTCTTTTCCACATGTAGAGCTACACTTTTTATTGTTGTGTCCAAACGCTTTTTTTTATTATTTTTTTTTTTTATTAAACATCCATGACTAATTATGTCTTTGGCCTCATGATGACAGAAGTAGGTAGTATTTAGGAAAATAAAATTTCCACAGCACCAGTCATTGAAACCATGCAGTTTCTAATAAAATACAGAGATTCTGACGTCGCACGGAGGCAGCACTTGGTCTACTTGAGCAGGAATTAAACAGAATCAGAGAATCTCTTTAATTAGATCTAATCCGACGTCCTACGTTAATCAGAGAAAGAATTTCCTTCTTTGTTAAACACTCAGTTCGTCTGCTAGTGAGATGTTAGTAAACGACTAAGAGATTAAACGACTATTTAAGATTAAAGGCTTAAAACTTGCAAAATATATTGTTTTGTTAATTGTGTTAATTGTTGTACTATAACATTTATTCATGTTGTTTAAGAGTGTTATCTCAGCGCTCAGTGTGTATTCCTTGTGTGTGTGTGTGTGTAGCGGTTCAGGCCGCTCGCTCCACACTCGACGCGCCCGCGCCCTTACGGCAGCTCCTTCCGCTCCGAGGTCGACTCCTTTATGATCTGGAAGACAGAGAGGGACTCGGTGAGGACGAGCCGGGTCGAGAGGTTTCATCCGGCGGCACAAACAGAACAGATGGCGCTCAGATTTGCATGCAAAAGTATTCGCATCCTGCCCTCTGCTGCTGACTCGGTGTAAGTACAGGCTGTACGGTATGTGTTACACGGACGTACACAGGGACTGACGAAGAACAGGAGAAATAGGAATGATAAAAGTAAGGGTTTGAAAAGAAGTGTTGGAAAAGAAATTAATAGTGGAAATAATAAATGTACCAATTAATTAGTTAATTAATTGATTAATTGGCTGGTTAATTAATCAACTGTGGAATGTATTGCAGAATAAATGAACAAAAGAAGAAAAGGAATGAACAGCAAGGAAGGTATTGCAAGAATAACAAAGGAAGGGCTAGAGAGGAAGGAAGGAAGGAAGGAAGGAAGGAAGGAGTTGAAAAAGATAGAAAGAAACAGAATTAAAGAAGAAAAATCTCTTAGGATAAAAGAAATGCAAAATGCAAGAAAGAATGCAAGGGAAGAAAGACAAGAATACCAAATTAATAAACACTGGAAGAAGAAAAAAAAAAGACAGATTAACTGATGAATTAATTGATTTAATTGATTGTGGTATAAACAAAGGAAGGAAGGAAAGGAAGAAAGTTTGGGTGAAAGAAATACAAAATATTAGAAAGAATGGAGGAGAAGAACAAAATTAACAAACAAACAAATAAATAATGTTTAAGAAAATTATAAAAGAAACATAATTAACTGTGAGATTAATCAATTAATCAATAAAATAATTGATCGATCAATTAACCAACTGTGGGATGAATACAGAAAGGAATGAAAGAAAAAGTTTGGATGAAAGAAATATAAATTTTAAGAAAGAATGGAGAAGAAGGCACAATTACAAAAAAAACCTAACAAACAAACAAATAAATAAATAATGGTATGGAATATGGAATTAAGTAACAAGTAAGGAAAAAAGAAGAGGAGGAAGAAAGAAAGAAAGAATAATAATAAAAGAAGCACAGAAGAAAGGAAACAGTATTTATTGTGGAATTAATTAATTAATCAAATAATTAATTAACTTATTAAATAATTAATCAACTGTTCGACAGAAGAAAAGAACAAGAAAATGAAGAATGAATAGCAAGGCAGGGTTAGAGAGGGAGGGACGAAGGAAGAGACAGACGTACCTCTCCATCACGCGTCTCCACAGTCCGTACGATGATGCTCCTCTTAGTGAGACTCTCAGGAGGTGTTTTAGTGTCAATGCTGGTGTCTGATAAATGAGGAATAAACAAAGGACTTTTATTACAGCAGAACAAGAAAAGCAGAAATGAATCATAAATATCACTGAATCTGTCTCCATGTTGTCGGTCACATGACCTCACCAGGTCTCACAGTCCTCTCTCTCACCTCTGAACTGAATGTTGGCGAAACTCTGCACAGGAACAGTGATGCTGACAGCACACACACACACACACACACACACACACACACACATACACGTTAAAGATCTGCCTGTGTTTCAGTCATTAACATTTAAACTCTCGCGTGTTCCCGTGTCCTCACCGGCTCTCCTCTCCCTCCAGCAGCTTCCTGTAGGTGGCGATCTCGATGTCCAGTGCCAGTTTGACGTTGAGGAGGTCCTGGTAGTCCTGCAGGTGTCGCGCCATCTCCTCCTTCAGACCCTGGATCTCGTCCTCAAGGCGCGCCACTGTGTCCTGGTAGGCCGCCGTGTCTGTGGAGAAACGCTCCTCGATCTCACGCAGCTGTCGCTCCAGGGAGTCGTTCTGGCACAGAGAGAGAGAGAGAGAGAGTGTGTGTGTGAGTGTGTGTGTGTGTGTGTGTGTGTGGTTTTGAAAAAGTTATACTAGGTTTCAATCGATTTGACATTGAAATCGAGAAGTGTGTAAGTAATCAAAAAAAAAAAAACTTCAATCTACCTATGAGGAGTGTGTGTGAGAGTGTGAGAGTGTGACTCACGGTGCCACGCAGAGACTCCAGGTCACACGTCAGGGCCTGAATCTGTCTGCGGTAATCGTTTGCCTCCTGCTTCGCCTGCCGCAGAGCCTCTGCGTTCCGATTGGCCGCTTCGGTCAGATCCGCAAACTGGGACACGCGATACACACACCAGCATGAGAGTATGTAGTTAAGACATAAAACTAATTATATATGTGTTTGAGTGCATGTTGTGTGTGTGTGTGTGTGTATGTGTATGTGTGTGTGTGTGTGTGTGTGATTAACCTTGGAGCGGTACCACTCCTCAGTCTCCTGCATGTTGGAGGTCGCCATGGCCTCGTACTGAACCCGGATCTCCCTCAGTGCCGCAGTCAGGTCCGGCTTAGACACGTCCAGATCCACGTGGACCTGCTGGGCGTTCAACTGATCCTGCAGCTCCCGCATCTCCTACAGAGAGAGAGCGCGAGAGAGAGAGAGAGAGAGAGACAGGGAAAAGGAGGGAGGGAGAGACAGACAGACAGAGAGAGAGAAAAAAAGGAGGGGCAGACAGGGAGAGGAAAGGAGGGGGAGGGAGAGAGACAGACAGAAAAAAGGAGGGGGAGAGAGAGATACAGAAAGGGGAAGAGAGGGAGAGAGACAGGCAGAGAGAGAGAAAAGGAGGGAGAGAGAGAGAGACAGTCGGGGAAAAAGGAGGGAGAGACATACAGACAGACAGGGAAAAGCAGGGGGAGAGAGACAGACAGGGAGAGGAAAGGAGAGAGAGAGACAAACAGACATATAGACAGAGAGAGAGAGAGAGTAAAGGAGAGATGGAGAGAGAGAGAAGAAGAGAAAGGGAGGGAGAGAGAGAGACAGAAAGACAGACAGGTAGACAGAGAGAGAGAGAAAAGAAATGAGAGAGAAAAAAAGGAGGGAGAGACAGAGAGAGAGAATTGAGAAGTCTTTCCGGTCTTGCTGTGACACTACTGTAGCTCAGGCCTCCGGTGTAAAGTAGGAGACACGATGAGAGACAGTTCACCTCCTCGTGGACTTTCTTCAGGAAATTGATCTCATCCTGGAGAGCTTCGATCTTCCGCTCCAGCTGCACCCTGTTCAGAGCCGCCTCGTCCACATCCTGACACGGAGAGACAGAGAGAGAGAGAGAGAGATCCCTTTATTACGGCCCTCTGTCTAACACATTAAGTTACACATGAACTTGTATAATGACGTTCATTCACAACAATTAAAAACCCTGTGTAATTATAGATATGAAGTTTTCTGTGAGGTGTTTGTTATTTGGGGAAGGAGTATCCAGCGTCAGTGCTCTGCGACAGACAGACGTAAAGCTGCAGGTCAAAGTCGAAGTAAAACAGAGACCTGCTGGTGAGGGAGTTTTAGAAGTTGTATGGGTGAGTATTTAATTCATCACTTCATATCACTTCCACAGGGTAAAGTTGTAGTTACGTAGTGTGCAGTGTGTGTGTGTGTGTGTGTGTGTGTGTGTGTGTCTTTGAGCAGCACTTGGGTTACTCGCCTGTCTGAATGCATTCAGGCTGTTTTCTGCATCTTGTCTCAGTGTTGTTTCGTCCTGAAGTCTGCAACAAAGTCAGATTTCGGAAATAAATATACAGAACATTCATTCATTCATTCATTCATCTTCTATACCACTTAATCCTGTGTTCAGGGTCGCGGGGGACCTGGAGCCTATCATCCATCGCAAAATTACACAAACACATCCAAAAGCGGCAACACCTTTAAATGCGGCGAATAACAGTTCAACACAATTCTAAGAGTAAAAACAGAGATTCCAACATTTCACTAGTGCTTGGACACCAGAAAGTTTTCTCAGTGGGTCGTGGCCATAATCGGATCGTCTGCTTCAAAGAACACGGGAACGCCGGCCTCCCAGGAACTCCTTTAATGTGGAAATGGCTTGGAGCGAGGTGAGGACTGTATGGGGGATGTGGCAATAGCTCCCAGCAAAGTTCTTGTAATGTGCAAGTGGTGTCGGGGAATGATTGTGTGTGCAGCTCCCACGGACAGATGCGCCTCTTCTGCAAGTTGGCAACAAGTTATAAGGATCAGGTGTTCCACTCGCCGAATGTTCACGGGAACAACTCTGAGCCACTTCGGCCGTGATCGGCATTCACGGACGTACAGTATGGCCTTCTTTAAAATGTTCGCATCATTCCCATGTTTTACTGCGTAAGTCGAATCACCGTACTGAGCTTGAAGTCGTCTGTAAATCTCAATCAGTTTTACGGCTTCACTCAGCAAAAAGTCTCGGTTTGACTTGAAGGCCTATTGTATATACATTCTTTCTGCAGCTTGATTGCACTTGAACCATATTTTACCATTAAGTTTCAAGTAGGTCTTTAGTAGGCCCAGGACAGTGGGGTATCTCTGGTTGTCTTGTCTTGTCTTTAATTTCCCATGCCGAAGGAGTGCACAAGTCAGTGCTGTTCTCAAGGCCGGATAAAATGGGGAGGAATGTGATAGGAAATGCATCAGAGATAAAAAAAAATAACCAGCCGTGGTTATTGTGGTGACCAGCCGAAGAAAGAAGAAGCAGTAGAAGAAGAAAAAGAAGAAGAGGACGAAGATGAAGAAGGCTTTACTAAGGTGTGATGTTAAGTCTTTATTTGTCACATATACATTACTGTACAGTGAATTTCTTTTCTTCGCCTATTCCAGTTTACTAGGAGCCAGCGTGCAGGGTCAGTCATGACATGCCACGTCTGGAGGAGATACTGTAGGGTTAAGGGCCTTGCACAAGGGCCCGACAGTGGCAACTTATTGGAGCTGTAGCTTGAACAACCGACATTCAGATCTGTAACCGAGAGCCTGAAATCTGATCTACAACTGCCTTATAAAATGAAATATGACAAAGCATATTAAAACAATTGTTCAACCAAGCCATATTTTATGATAACCAAGGAATCATAAAGGTGCTATGAACCAAAATCTGCAAACCCAATAAATCAGCTCAAAAGACTGAGCATTGCTCATGTAAACCAAGGCTAAGGCGAGTGAGAGCAGATTCCTTTCAGAATCCCTGGAGAGCAATATAAAGTAGACCTCTACAGGCAAGAAAGTTGCAGTGACTTCATTTCTTTTATTAGGACCTTAATAAAAGCAGTACAGTCATACAGTAGCACTAAAGCAATGAATCAGTCCAAAGTACCACAACACATGCCTTCTTAAACTCTTAAGTAATTCGTGTGCTATTTTACTCTTCCAGTTATAAGTTTTGTTCACTGTAGTCATGTTACCTACTGTATATAGAATTACAAATAGAATTGACCATTAAACACCAGAGTCGATCCCCTTAACTTAGGATTATACTGTAACCCTCACTCCACTGGGAAGGCTTTTGACCAGATTTTGGAGTGTACAAACCGTGTAGGAGCATTAGGGAGGTCAGGTGTTGATGTTGGGATGTTAAGGAGGCTCCAGTTCCCAGTTGGTGTTCAGTGGGGTTGAGATTCTCGTGTCTAAATAGACTTTGGAGCTGGCCTCTAGGACTAACAGGTTTGTGCCTTAGTTCTAGTGAAGGTAAAATGAAATTTTACAGCATACAGAGATGTTCTACAGTTTGGCAAGGAACCACATATGGGTGTAACGGTCAGGTGTCCACATACCTTTGGCCAATTTTCAGACTCCATAGAGAAAATGTTCCAGGAAAGGACATAATCACCAAGTAAGTGATGGTTAGAAATGTTTCTTTTGTTGTTGAAACCAACACTCTTAAAGTCAGTCTTTACACAGAACAAGTTTTTGGTTATAAATTAAACTAATGATTGAAAGGATGAATGAAGAGCAAAGTTGTTTTAACCATCATGTTTCCTAATCAAAGTCAATACCTCAATTCCAATACTCCATCATTTTATTATTCTCTCACTTCAAAAAAAAAATAATAAATTTGAGGTTTAGGAGATAATGTGATATGAACGTAACTGAATGCACTGTTTTGAATATTGAGTAAGAAGTTCAAATGTTTAGTTTGTTGTAAAGTACTGCAAGAGTTTGAGCAGAGATCTTTATACGTGTAGACGTGGACATGCAGATGTTTAACACCAGCATAGCTGAGAAAAAAAAAAGTGAATTGTTGCTGGGGCAGCAGGACATCCCCCTGGGGCTTTAGGCTCTTTGTGAAGGCCACAATGCCCCTCTGCACATTTCATTCATTCACCTCTGTTCAATTGTGGGCCTGATCCTCCCTTCCCTGCCCCCAAAACCCACCAGCTCCAGGGACCAGGCTTGTTAAAGTATCAGGCTTTAAAACAGCTAGGCAGCTAGGTGAAAGCGTGAGCAAATGCTCGTGTAATGTTATCACTATACAACACTTTCAGGGCTATCACGTTTAAAAAATCTGGCTTAGTTATCGTTGTCTGCTTGTTACTGGTCAGTGAGGACAGATTGATGCATCTCAGCATGGTTGATGATCTCTGAGGGTGTTTTTTTACATTCCCTCAGTGCTTTGTCTTCTGGCATGCACCAGTCTGACAACCCCACTCATACCAAACTTCATTCATTAAGTTCTGTTTGCCGTACTTTAGAACTAATCTTATTTTAAAGTAATAATCAAAAGTAAAAAGTCATCCATTTTTACTATACAGTAAAAATCATCCAATGAAAAAAAAAACCATCAAAATTTCAAAAGATTGCAAAATTGCATCTTTTTTTTTTTCTTGCGTTTCTCTTTGACTGTATTGGTACACTGATTGATCTCTTCATCAAATCCATTCATTTCTTCAACTTTTCATCATCCATCAACCATCTTTCTCATCCAGTCTCCCCAATTGCCAAGCAAATCTTCTAACAATCGATTCTAATATATTCATCCCTCCACCAATCCATGCAACTACTGATCAATCTCTCCCAAGCTTGATCAGTATTGGATAATCCATCTCTTCCTCTACCAATATTTATTAATCCACCCATCCCTCCACCAATCCATTCATACATCCTGACATCCATCAATCCACATGCAGATCCACCCATCCATCCCACATCCAGTCTACCCAACCATTTATCATCCATCCATTTATTCATTCATCCATCTATCCACCCAGCCTGCTTTACCTTTGCTTCAGCATGCCCAAATCAGCCGCCAGGTTGTCCCTCTCAATCTCCAGCCGTGCCTTGGCATTGTTCAAGCCATCCACCTGCCTGCGCAGCTCCCTCAGTTCCTCTTGGTAGATGTCTCCAAGCCGGCTCGGCTCCTTCCCACGTAGCTGATTCAGTTCGGCCACCAGTACCTTGTTCTGCTGTTCCAGGAAACGCACTTTCTCGATATAGCTGGCGAAGCGGTCGTTCAGGCCCATCATCTCCACCTTCTCATTGGTGCGCGTCTCACGGTACTGAGCCTTCAGCAGCGAGTCCGTAGAGAAGTCGAGCCTCTCGGTTCCCAGGGACAGACGGGAAACACTGGGGCTGGACAGGACCGTGTGGCGTGGGGTGCTGTGCAGGGACAGACGCCCGAGGCTCCTGGTGATGAGCGGGGCCGAGGGGCTGCTCTGAGTCCCGAAACGCTTACGGTAGGACGAGAAGACACGCTGGCTATCCATGATGAGGGTTAAATGGGGCTGTGGGTGAGAGAAGAGAAGGCTTTTATAGAGAGACAGGGGTAGAAAGAGGGGGAGAGGGGAAAGGAGGGGGGAAAGTGGGGGAGCAGAAGTTGTGTGTCACTCTAACTCTTTGTGCAGGAATTGTTTATGCCTGTCCAGTCAGTGACAAACATCTTTCTTTCCTATTATTTAGTGTGTGTGTGTGTGTGTGCGTGTGTGTGTGTGTGTGCGTGTGTGTGTGTGTGTGCGTGTGCATGTGTGTGATGAACGGTGGGGCCACATGGAGACCAAAAAATTCTATTCATCCCTCAAGGAAAGCAAAAAAAAAAAGCCATGGCGACAGAAAGAAAGTGAGAGATGTGAGAGTGAAATGAAACAGTCTTGTGTGTAATTGTTGGTATAACTCCACGTCTCACCCTGTGTGTGGGCATTTTTTAAAAGAGCACTGGTGTGATTGCATAATCTGTGTGTGAGTCTGTCTTCTCTCTTTGTGCTAATCCTGGAAACATCACACACACAAACACACACACAAAAACTTGTTGAATTGCTAAACTGCTGTCTCACCTATGCCATACAGTCCATTCCACTTGGAGAGGAATCCTGGACGCTCCTTCAGGCAGACTTTCTGAAGCTCCTTTTGGTCGAGTGGACTTCCCTCTTCAATTCACTCCACAGAGTTTAGATCAAAAGGCTGGCATACCATGGCCAAATTTTTTTTTTTTTTCACAACCATTTTGGTGTTGATTTGGATGTGTGTTGTTATGTAGTAAATATAGTATAAAAATAGTATAAAAAATCAACTTATGGTTGATCTTTGAAGGTCCAGGGCATAGTGTTAAATGATAGAAATGGTGCAGTTGCACAGCATAAGGGTCTTCCTTGATTACATATAATGTTGGATAGAAATATAAATGTTGCGGCTTTAGGAAGACCCACCCATCCATCTATTCATCCATCCATCATGTATACCGCTTAGCTCAGCTCCTGAAATACGGTTGGCCAAAAACTTCATTCGTTGACAAATGCTGAAGTTCAAAAACAGAATGGGGACAAACATGGGGAGTCTTTTATCCAGAAACAGAGCTCCAAAGTCAGTTAAAATGCCTGTTTTCTGCAGCCACCTTCTCTTTCGCGAAACTCAGTGCCTTCTCTTTTATGACTGTAAATCATCTTTATAGTGATTTTTAAAGATTATAATATGGCATGGGTCATTGTGATTATCTATCCCATACCTCACAATTGCACTTGCAAAACGAATGCAATACCATAGTCAGTCCATTCTCTACATCTTTTACCTTCGTGGTCCTTAGGTTACATCTAAGGTCTGAATACCGAATATACTTTCGGTAATAAATTGTTACTGTGGGCATTTAACTCGACACTAAATACAGCGGCACCTCGGCATACGGACTCCCAGGCTCATGAATTTTCACCTTAAGAACTGAAATTTTGCAACAAATTTGTCTCAGCATACGAAGCATTTTCGGCAAACAAATAAACGAACCAAGTCGACCCAAATGCCGGCTTAGTTGCGGGTACATCCAGGAGCCATTCAAAACTTTTTTATTTTAATGCATTTTGTGCAAGATTAAGTGAAGACATACACTACCGTTCAAAAGTTTTAGAACACTTGCAAATTTCTTTGTTTTTTGTTGAGTGATTTATTTTCTACATTCTACAACAATACTGGCGATTTCAAAACTATAAAATAACACATATGGAATTAGGTAAT
>JAQQZS010000008.1:3432960-3444085 GCA_030068045.1 Platyallabes tihoni | reverse complement strand
GGATAGGCTCCAGGTCCCCGCGACCCTGAATAGAGGATAAAGCGGTATAGAAGATGAATGAATGAATGAATGAATCTTATTTACATGTTTTTCTAAATTTTTTGATTGTTTTTATATGCAAAAAAATATGATTACAGTGATAAAAACTGGTAATATTGGTAATGTTTTTGGGTGGCTGAAACGGATTACATTATTTTTACATTTACATTATTTTCTTTAGGAAAAGTAGTTTCGCAAAACGAAATTTCGCTGTAAGAACTCGCCTCCAGAACGGAATAAATTCGTATCGCAAGGTACCACTGTAGGTTGGTTATATTATCTCCAACTATAGGACTCATTCTCCCTCATCTTCCCAGCCTCTTAAAGCCAATCCTTCAGACCAGCCTTCCTTAAAAACGTCTAATGCACGCTTCCCTGATCTTGTCTTGTCCTCTAGTCCAGTACTTCCACAAACACTCTTTCTTATTGACATGTTTCCCTCCTCAGTACCACTCATCATTTTGCTGAAGTTCTGTAAGTTGCATCACCGCCACCTATAGATCTCTCTCTCTCTCTCTCCCTCTCTCTTTAAAGCCACTCCAGTCTAACTCAAAAACAACATTTAATGCTTCCTTCCCTAAACAGTAACGACTCCCCCTTACTAAAAGACTCTTAACTTTGTCTTCTACTCTCCCTAGTTCTTGGAGCTCTGCCAACCTACAGCCTCTTTTGCATATATTTCCTACACGCAAGCAATACATGCTCAACAGTCTCACTTTCATGGCATTGTGTCTGTTGCTTGACTTTGTTTACGAGCAAGGATGCCACGCAACTTGTTTATCGTACACGTTAACGTATAATCTTAGAAAGTACAAAACTGTATGGAGTTTACTTCTCGATGTAGAGCTAGCAACTCATGGTATTGTATGTTGAAATTTTTCCGTACAATTCAATTAATATTAAGATTATTGATATTGCTTTACAAATGATGTCATATCATGTAACAGACAAAGCGAACAAAATATGATTCTTGAAAGCCAACCCAAGGGCAAATACTTTCAAGCGTTAACGGAACCAAGTGAACATTTACATTTATGGCATTTGGCAGACACCCAGAGCGACCTTAATTTTTATCCGATTATACATCTGAGCAGTTGATGGTTTAGGGCCTTGCTCAAGGGCCCAACAGTGGCAACCAAATGGTTGTGATGTGGTTTGAACCTGGGACTTTAAAATCAATAGTCCAATACCTTAACCACTGAGCTACATCTTCCTTAATCGTTAAAATACTGTAGTTTAGTCTGTAACTAATGCTATAATGTATTTTAACAGGGAATTTGCACAACCTGGCAACCATTCTAACAGGCCTTTAACCTTGAAGTATTCAGTACAGGCGGGGAAAAAAGGGAAACCTTTATTAACATGATGCTCTTAGATGTCCATACACTTTCCTTTTTCCAATATTATCATTAGTAGTAGTATAGTTAAAGTGACATTTTCCACCTCATAGATTTTATTTTGTCCCTGGTCCTGTTTTTTCACAAAGTGATCTCCTAAATTCTTCTCCACCTTTTTTTCCATGTTCTCCTCCCTTCATCATGCCCTTACTATGTTCCTTCCACTGCTTCCTTATAACCAAAAATGCCCCCTCGCCCCCCTGCCGATAAACGCTATGTCTTGGATGCCTGACAGTGAAATCCGTCACATCCTGAACATGTAACATGCCGTAGCTTTACAATTTCCTTCACTGGAACTATGAGGCGCACAATCCTTTCCAAGGACGAAAAAGTGCACTAAGCGAGAGTCAAGAAGACCAGGTGTGTTATGGTTGAAGTGGAAATACTCAAGCGTCCTGACCTCAACCCTACTGAACGTCTTTCGGATGAACTGAAACCAGAGACTCAGAGATCCCAACATCAGCGCCTGAGCTCAGTAATGCTCTTGTAGCTGAATGGTCACAGACATGCTCAAAGCCACACCGCCAGAATTAGTGGGAAGAATTTGTAGAAGACTAGAAGTTATTATACTGTAAGAATAAAGTGATGGTCAGATGTTCCACAGACCTTTGGCCATGTAGTGTATCTGAAGGCAGTAACCGTAAACCCCAGCATTTATCACAGCTGAACTCAAGCCACCATCCCTAAAAATACAAGGGATCAAGACTCTGTCCAGGCACTCGGGTGGTGGAATGGAATTCCTCTTTCTGTCTGAACAGAATTACTACCCGTCTTCAAGCAAGCCTAAGCCGTCTTTCCTAATTTAGTCGTGTCCAATTCCTCCTCGTCACTAGGGGGCTCCCACATTAAGGCTAGTACTACCATTACTACTACTACTACCTCCGAACCACGTGACGCCAGCTGACCGCATCTTTTCGAACTGCTCGCCCATGCACCATTGGGGGCGGTGTAACGCACCCGGAGGACAGCGCTATCCACTCTTTCCACGTGCTTGTGAGCTCACAGATACCCCTGATTGGCTGTAGAACCGTGATTAATGTGGGAGCACTAAGTACCTCTCATCCCTCCCCTCTGAGAGAGCTCGGCCAATCAGCTCTCTCGAGACCTCCGGAGACCTGTGAGAGGTTTCAGCATCACCCGGGAACCGAACCAGCGATCTCCGGATTGTAGGGCGAGCACTTAACCACTGCACCACTCTGAGGGCCTTCAGCATTGTTTTTAAGCTAGTATTACATGCCGTACTAATTATGTTTGTTAGCGAGCCTGTGACATAGCTAGTCAAAATGAGCATTAGGACATCAGCCAGATGTAGAGCTGATTAGTAGCTCACAAAAGTCAGAACAGCAGTCTAAAGTCTTCTCTTACTGTTACACCATGGGTGTGCATTACTTTGGAGAGGAAAGGATATGGCTAAAGAACTGCTAACATTTCTTACAACAGCTTTAATCCTAAGGGGTTAGACAGATGGGGACTTTAATGTGTTCAGATTTACAACAAAGTCACGGATAAGGATCCAATTATGAAACACTTAATAAGGTGGTGTAGTGGTTAGCACTGTGGCTTCACACCTCCAGGGTCGAGGATTTGAGTCCTGCCTTAGGTCACCGTGCTTGGTTGATTTCCCCTCCAGTCTAAAGAAATGCAGATTAGGGTAATTGGCGTTCATAAATTGCCCTAGATTGGCACCCAGGCAATGGATTGGCACCCTATCCAGAGTGTATCGGGCCTCATCCCCAAAGTGTCCTGGGCTAGGCTCCAGGCATCCCGCGAGCCTGTAGAGGATTAATGGTGTACAAAACGAACTAATTGGGTTGATCCATCCGTACATTTTCCATATGCTTATTCTGCGTAGGGTCACAAGACACTGGAGTGGGTGCAAGTGCAATTTGGAAACGCCAGTCAACTTACACCGCATGTCTTTGGACTGTGGGAAGAAAATCCGCCAAACACAGGGAGAATACGCAAACTCTACGCGCACAGACCGGAAACGAGATACAATTCTGGAGGTGCCCACTTACCAAAAAAAAAAGGGCCAGTTTGACTGCTCAGATAAGTAAATCTAGGGGCAAATAACCTTAATACTTGGGTAAACAATATGAAAAAACTCATAGCAGACACAATAGCAATTAGTATAATAATAATAGAATAAAAGCACACGCAAACAATAAATCAACATCAGAATGTTTTTTTTATTATTATTTTCTTTAAAAGCATGTACAAAAATGAGAAATAAAAAAAAAAAAGAGAGAGAAAGAGAGGGAGCACAACACGATTGAGACAGGGGGGGGGGAACAGTAAGACCTCACAGTTTTTAATCATCATTTTAAAATTCTTTAAAAAATAAAAAGTTTTCAAGAATTCAGGTGTGTGTGCTGTTAATTAGGCAAAGAAAAGAAATCCAGACCCGAACAAAAATTTGGGGAATAAACATAGATGCAAAAGGAGGGAAAAGACAATAGTAATAATAACTTTCAGCCATTTTAAGGCCACCATGTTCAGCCCTCCATTCTGAAGTTAAGACACAGAATACTCCATTTTTAATCCGCACACATCTCCACTCACACAGGAACCACATGCTGACCGTCATCTAGACTTTAAAGTACTACATTAAATAAGGCATACATCTAAAGTAACAACCACAGACACGACAAGCTACAATCAGGCAAGAAAGACAACGATGTTTGTACCCTCCTCCCGCCTTTTCCCGTAAGTCACTGAAAACAGAAAGAGGTAAACCGGACACTGTGATACAGACACTTTGATATGGTGTGGTTTTGTACCTTATAGCCCTGTGAAAATATGAACTCTACACAAAAAATAAACATTAGGGTTAAAAAAAATAATAAAAACAGAGAAATCTGAACACCCGAAGAAGGAAGCTTTGGGTAAAGATCTGAAATGGATACGTTTTATTATTTTTATTCTTATCCTGACACTTAAGAAAATATTTTGTCTTTTTGAAACGTTTTAAAACTCACAGCGCCTTCAGTTTCACAGTAATCTTAAACATGTGCAACAAGAAAAAGGGGTTTCTGTGGAATTCCAGTGGTAAGAGGCATCGACTCGACCTCTCCATGGCTTTATGATTACTTTCCAAGATTAACAATGAAAAAAAAAAGGTAATTTAATGACTGGATCAACTATAAAACATCAAAGCTAATGATGAGCCAAAACACAGATAAGAAACTGAAATAATAAAAATAAAAAAATAAAATAGAAAATGCAAATTTTCTTGCTGTTCTTTTGTTGTAGCTGATTTTCCATTTCCTCTTCCACCACCAGATGGAGCTTTCTGTCAGCGCTACTACGATGCTAGGGCCCTGGACTGGGACGATGCAGGGAGGGGTGAAATATGGGAAAGTACTGGAAGTGCTGCAAATTCCCTTTACATGCCTCTACAAGGACCTGAAGAAAAGATGGTACCTTACTCCTGAATAACAAAAACACCTGAACACAAGATTGTTCATCTTCCCAGTTAGGGAAAAATAAGATTGTACCAACAGATGTTGCAAATTCCCTCTAACCACCAGAGCCATAAACAAGATAGTACCGGGAGTGTTGCAAATTCCCTTTACATGCCTCTGGAAGGTCCTGAATAGAATGCAGTACTGGACGATGTTGCAAATTACCGCCAATCACAAAAACCCTGAACACAAGATAGTACTGGGAGAGAAAGGAAAAAAAAAAAAAACAAGATCATACTTGTAAATGTTGCAAACGATTTCTAAAGTTTAAACCCTGAAAAAAAGATACCCTTAGGAGATACCGTTAATTTTGTCCACATGTTAAGGCTCTGAAAATTAATCGTACCAGGATATATCTTGAATGAAACTCAAAATGACAGAGCTCTGAACACAAGATTGTTGTTGAAATTCCCATTAAAAATGGCAAGACCCTGAAGATAGGACCAGGAGATTTTGCAAGTTCCTTCAAAAAGGTACTGGGAGATATTGCAAATTCCCCTCTATAAGGCCCTAAACAGAAAATGGTACTGGGCGAAGTTGCAAATTACCACCAATCACCAAAATCCTGAAGACAACAGTACTGGGATAGAAAAACCAGATCATACTAGGACATGTAACCAATTCCTTCCAAAGACCAGGGCTGTAAATATGAGAGTACTGGAATTACTGTAAATTCCCATTACATGCCTAGGCCCTGAAAATAGAAAAATTGGTACTGGAAAATGTTGCAAATTACCACCAATCATTAAAAACCCTGAACACAATAAAGTACAGGGAGATATTTTAAATAAACTAAAAATGATAGGGCCCTAAACACAGGATCCTTAAGGTCATTCCTTCCAAATGCCAAGACCACGAACTCAAGATAGTAGTGGGAGATGTTGTAAATTCCCTTTAAAGCGGTTTTTGGTGACTCAATTGTTTTGTAAAACTGCCTCAGGCTGGTAGACCTGAAGTCACATGGCAAGGTTAACTGTAAGTTTTTTTTTTTAATTTCAGGTGTTTGCCAGACTGCAAAAAAAAAAAAAAAAAAAAACCACCAGACATAATTTGAGCCTCTCCATTTCAGTCTTTCAGCCACATTCATGAAACAGGATGTCGTTTTAACTGACTAAACGCCGCCATTACGGTTTCTATACACTAAAGGTCATAGCCTCCTGATCGGGAGAAGGTGGAGCTGATGTGACCCTTGTTACAGCATGGAGGCGACAAAAAAAGGTGGGGGGGGTGAGGTGAAAAACAGTCTGATCACTGAGACCTGTGCACATTCCTGAGCGACACCGAGCAGTCACTAGCTTTGTGCTACAGAAGACCAGAGTGAATCCTGTCAAAGCCACAGAGCAGCTCACAGGAAACCGACAGAACAATGTGCGATGACAGGAAGTGGCGACGGAGAGGGGAAAGTAGTGGTGAGACGAGCTGCGATGGCGCTTAACTCGCGAGTTCACTGGGTTCGTAACACAACCCTCGGCGTTTAGCGGCTTTTCTGCAAACTACAGTACATTCACCGTGTAATGAAATACGGTCGGAGTCATCAGTACCGATCAGTGACTGCGCAGGAGCTGGAACATTAACAATGAAAACCCTTAAAATGCTGGATGATCAGGTGAAAGCAATGAAAACATTACAGGCTCAAGAACATGATGGAATTCAGTCGTAAGGTAAAGAAACGTGACGGTGGAAGTACAACGCAGCGTGGGTTTATAACAAGTGTCCGAGCAGAAGTTATCAAGTGCTAGGTGATAAATAACGAGGTGATAAACGGAGAGGTCTGCAAGAGTGCTTTCAAGGTAGTACCCATTTTAGTTTAGTCCGACTGAACACAACCTTGGTGCGTTTTCCGTTCTTCTTCCGGCAGGTGAAAAACACATTGATGGTGGACGGGGCCAAGAATCTCTAAACAAGCTAGCGAGGAAACCTTGAGCCACAAAAGTTCGGATTTGACTGACGAAGATGATGGATGTAACGAGCATGTGCGCCGTGATCCTCACATCGCTCGACCCATTGAACGGATACAACTTTAGCTGTACAGTTTAAGGTTTTTAGCCGAGCACACCAGCACTCGGATATTCCAGGAAAACAAACCAAAAGTACCGATTCCGATCCGTTCCCATAGACGTGAAAGCACCCTTTAAGACTTCTTGTTTTTCTCCAAAAAAGGAAATCTTTATCATCACTATTGAACATGTGCGCATATGACAAAGGAAATGAGCGTGTGAACCGTTTGAGCGAGGTTCAGCAGAGATGCATACAGTACCGTATACCCTGTACTTTCACACATATAATACCCTGCTGATTGTATGTATATATAAAAATAAAATAAGAAAAAAAAAAGGCAAAGTGGCTGCCTAACCCTCTCCGGACAAAACCAAACGTGACATGATGCTTGACAAAAGGTAGAAAGAATGGATCTCACACACACATGCGCGCACACACCTCAGAATCGTTACCTGAGTGTACCTCCTAAAACTTTGGATTTGTGTAAGTGGTTCGGTTAAAAGACCTGGTATGTTCTTTTAAGAATGATGAAATGACACAAGATGGAAATTATGTTTTAAAAAAAAAAAAAAGAATAAAATAGAAGGAAAATAAAGACAAAATTACATCTCGCCTTTTGAGTCGGGGGGTTTGGTCACAAATCAGCGAGTGAAAATAAAAATAATAATAATAATTAAAAAATATGATAAATTACTGAAAGCTAAAAGGGCAGTAGATTTAAAAATGCTCTAGAAGAGATGCGAGATGCCCGCCTTATCGTGGTTTGTGCGTGTGAGAGTGTGTACTGATGTGCATGTGTGAGAAAGTGAGAGAGAGAGAGAGAGAGAGAGAGATGAGGAGAATCAGATGAATTACAAAAAGCTCCTCTGCCCTGTTTAGGAGAATGGAGGGGTAGTTAGTGAGCATCATTGAGAAAGCTGGAGCCTCCTGTTGATTTGTGGCAAATAAAAGAAGTTCATTAGCCTGCAGACCCCTACAGTATATTAGACTGTCTTTCCCAGGTGTTGGCCGAGGTCTGTACTGCTTTAATCATCTCCTCCTGCACTGCATTTTGGGTAACGAGCCACATTAGGTTCATGCCGCGCTCAACTAAAGATTGTAATTCGTACGCCCGACTCGTACTTTTTTTTTCTTTTTTCTTTTACATATCGTAGCTTAAAGTAAATTAACACGCAGATTTTATTAGACGTTAAATCTGTAACACAGACTGTACAAGTTCACTGTTCTGACGAGAAAGACGAACATTGAACATTTCAGCCCCGAGGTTTTAAGTTCTTGCTTGCTTTGCTCTGTAGTGTTTCAGCCGGGAAATGGAATGAACCTGTGTATCATCTCTACGCTAAGTAGACCCTTTGAAAATTCAAGCGGAGGAAGAAATCAGATACGGGTTCGTGTCAATCTGGGACTTGGGATGAAATTTCTGGGGTAAAAGTATAAATCCACAGTATGGAGATGAGACTCTTGGCCGCAAGTAAAACATTTGAATGGTGCAAAGATAATAAAAAAAAATGGTCCGTATGTCCGTAGATGGGCCGAGGTGGCATGGAGCTAACTGCAGTCGCTCCTGTGAACATTCAGCATCTTATACCCTTGAAAATCGACAGATAACTTATTGGCAACTTGTGATGAAGATGAACTGTACACACGATCATTGCCACATCCCCCATAGAAGCCATTTCCACATGTTACAGGAGTTCCTGGGAGGCCAGTGTTTCAGACATGGATTCAGATAGATCATGGTGCACTGAGAGAACATTGTGTACATGTACATATACCCCTGTAAACTACATCCAGTGATCGGTCCTACAGTAGAGCGACGTTATTGCGCTGAGGATCTTCTCAGCCTGGTCCTAAGAAAACCTGGTCTCTAAATCCTGATGTTCTAAAGTAATTCACTTTCTAAACAGGTCTGAGCAGAGAAAATGCCCAAATATTGTAAACAAAAACACCTTTTTAGTTCTTAGTGTCTTAATACAGCCTCATCCGTCTGGCCATGATACAGTATCATCAGCTACCTCACATCTTCATGCTTACACAGGAGCTCCATTCATCTCGAACGAACTACACACTGGATCAGATATATAAGGTGACTGTTCCCTCGCTGTTTACCTACAGCTTACTTTCCCTTCCCGGGACAGATTTACACCCCCTTTTCATCTGCGTATTACCTTCTAGTCAGCGGTTTTATTTTTCCCGCCACCCCTCCTGACCTGCTTACCCAGCACTACCGGGCCCTCGCATGACCCGAAACGGGAACGCTTTCTGGGCCGTCCGCGAATCCATCACCTCGCCGCCCCTGAGGCTTTTTTATCTGAGAACGGCAGATACATGCATTTCATAAAGGAGAAGGAGAAAAGGAGATTGAGAAAGATGAGAGGGAACAAGACTACAGGGAGATGAAGAAGCTGAGAATCGACGGAGAACGAGGGAGGGCTGCAATAAGCAGCAGAGCGATAGGGTGAGGGAGGAGAGACAGAGATGGAGGGAGGTACTGTATGATGGTGCAGATAAGGCAGCAGAGGTAATAAATTGGACCGGGCAAAGGGAGTAGCGCAGCGAGTGTGGAGATGCGGAGACGTCAAGAAAATGAAGTGCATTATGGACCAAAGTGCAGGATTTTAACGAGGGTTAAATTGTGGGAGCTTTTAGGTGAGATTATGGAAATGATGCAGGTGTGCAATGTTAATTAAATATGTTAATATGCAAAAACACGTGAACTTGGTGTGTCTGCTGGGAGAACTGTCGCTCTCCGTCCTTAATAAAGTAGCTCAGGACTGGCTATGTCTTAAAACGACTCCAGCGTGTTAAAATTCACTTATACCACTTCAGCGCTGTTATTTCAGCCAAAGTGAAAATATGAACTAATCCCAGTAAAAAATATTCACTTTATCTTTTCTAATTAATATCTATTGGTGCAGGTGTTTGTTTACATTGAGCAAGTAGCCCATTAGTAGTGTTGGGTGACGTCACCTACGCGGTTTTGCACGCTGGCCATAAGTACGGTTCATCATGATTCACCGCGAGCTTTGGCGCTGTGACTACGTTCCCATCTTTCCGCGCGTCGGTCCGTGCGGACCTTGCAGAACTTTGTGGAACGTCAGGCGATCACTCGCGGCGGCTCACGGTGCCTAACACCGCTTCTCGAGTCAAACTGCATAGATGAGATAGGGGTATAACAGTAGGAATAACAGAGGAGGCGGGTTATCGGGGGCGGGGCTTGTAGAACGATTTTCACACACACACACAGTAACGGAATCACTGCTGTCTGGCTCACAGATTACATAAATTGTCGGATCACATTTTTGGAAATATAACTAAATAACTGAGTACTTAAAGTGCCCCTATTATGCCATTTTAAAGGTTGCTAATATTGCTTAATAAGTCTCTTAAAACAGGTTTACATGTATGCAAGATCAAAAAACACTTTAGTTTTCTCCAAAAATAGATTTAATTTTACCCCATTTCGAAATGATTCGTAAACGACTCGTGTGAAGCAGTTCAAGGAATCGGTCTGTATAAACCCCTCCTTTCCGTGAGCCCTCACTGCTGTGATTGGTCAGATGACGCGGCCCTTTATGATTGGTCTACCGCTACAGCGTGTATCGGAAAACGAAACGCCCATCACCATAACTGAACGCCGGCTCTGGAGACCCGTCAATACGTAGAAAAGCCCACAGCTGAACAACAGAACTACAGAAACGTAAGTTACCCGGTTACTTTCTCAGCGCAGGATACAGTGTCTTCTTGACATGATGTAACGTTAATCCACGTGGAACTTGTACTGTTTGTGGGTTGGCAAGTTGTTTGCGACGTAGAACGTGGACGGACATTATGCAAATATGTTACGTTGTGACGTGGATCCGTAACAGAGTAAAAATTAGATTTGCTAACAACTCGTTTAGGCGAATGTGAGCCAACTCTTTTTTTTTTTTTTTTTTTATAGACAAAAACTTCATTTATTGTGCACTGTCAGCGTCACAACTTTACAGATAGTTTATGTTCACATACAGCTACATGACACACTGCATGAAAGATCATATTTGAAAACGCATAAAAGGGGCACTTTAAATGGCGAACCTAATGCCTTAGATTACTCGTTACATCAAGAAAGTAATCCATGTATGTTGTAACGAGCTACCCCCAACACTGTGCATTAGTAGATTATTTTAAAGTAGATTATTAAATCCCGCACATAACTGTTCATAACATCACTTTTACTCAACATTT
>JAQQZS010000008.1:3321168-3333989 GCA_030068045.1 Platyallabes tihoni | reverse complement strand
CTTGCTGTTACACCCTGGGTAGGAACAGCATCACCCTGTCCTGGAGGGTTCACATAGGTTGGTGGAGTAGGGATCATTGGGGGTGTTGGATAACGCCAAGTCAGGTTCTTCACTAGGTGCTGCAAGACTTGCTGTTGTTGAGAGCCCAAAAGAGTTTGAAGCTGCAGTCCAAGTGGGGCTCCTACAGGGCTTCCAATTTGGGAAACACTCTGCATTGATTGAGGAGGTGACCCAGTATTCACATATGGGGAAGGCTGCTGAAGATTAGATTGAAGTCCTGCAGGAAGTTGAGGACTCTGCAAACCCGGCCATTGTGCTGCTGAGACTCCAACTACAAAAAGGAACAGAACACTAAACCCCACTTGGTTGAACCCCATTGCTACCAACAGACAAACACAAGAATACCAACCATGCCAAAACACCTCCTATTTAAGCAAGTAATTCTACTCTTGATAATCTCTTCAACCTGTTCAGCCACTTATCTTACACGTGCCAGTAATTAGAATTTTAGTGATCCTTGCATGTGATTGGATCAAGTGATTAATTGTCTTTGTCACATGACCTGGCCAATCATCTGGCTTAGTATTATAAGTAGCTTGGCTCGGACTGAATAGCTACGAATTTTTTTTTTTTTTTTTTTACAATTTCTTTTGTCATGTCAGACAAGGTATTATGAGCAGCTAGTTTGTAGGTTACATTTCATATGTCCTGTATTGATAATTTAGCAAATAATCAATCATCCTAATGAACTTTTAATTAAAAGTAGCACTAATTTATAGCCTTATAATAAAGGAAGATGCAAATTCTACAGATGGTTTCTAAAGTTTAAAATGTTTTAGAAAAAAAAACCAAGCACTTCTGGGTTTTATAAAATACTGCTTTAAAATAAATTGTTTTGGACAGAAATTTGATTTAGGATCAAATCTGACTCTTCGGCAGCACTGTGGCCTCGTCAAGGATTCGGTTCCCGCCTCCTTGTGTGCGCATGTTCTCCTTGAGCTTGATGGTTTTTTTGATGGTTTTTCTCTGGGTGCTCTGGTTTCATTCCACAGACCAAAGGACATGAAGATATATAACTATATATGAAGATGTATAACTAGTGCTCCCAAATTGCCAGTAGTGTGTGTGTGTGTGTCCAGGGTGTATTCTGCTTTGTGCCCCAAGTCTCCTGAGTTCCCTCCACCCTGTACACGGGATAAGCAATATAGAAGATGAACAAACGAATGAGTGTGTCTCATCTGGATGATTCATCTCATGTTTGAATCTCAACTGATGAGCTAGAATATTAAAAAAGATGTACTGAAGCACTGCACAGAACCAGATTTCTCCAAAGCTTAGCAATGTTAAGATCATCTTCATTAAGATAAATGCTTGTCCAATCATGTAATACTTGACAAAGGAATTACCATAGTGGCTATGCGTGTATGAAAAAAAAAAATATATATATATATATATATATATTTAGCCATCGTTGTATGTTCCTGAAAAAAAAACATCCACTGGAAATAAAGACAACATTCTTCAATGAGGTCTTTTTATTTACCTTTTTATTATTCAAGCTGGGTTGATATTGTATGGTTGATGTATCTGCACCAGAATCACGAAAACAGATGAAGTACATGAACATTGCTCTTATAGATAAGCCTTCAGAATCACACTGGAAGCACACTGGAAATAAAAAATTAACACAGCACATATTTTATTCCAGGATTTCCACCGTATTTAGTATTAGATTTTTGTTGTTTTTATGAAGTCGCCGCTGGTAACACACTCGATACCCTTCACTCTCATTAGAGTTTAAAGGAAACCTAGTACTTAAGCATACTTAGTTTTGCTTCAACATACATAAATCACAGACAGGACAGAGATCTGGCACAAATCTGTCCGAACTTGTAATGGTAGGTAGTAAAATAGAGAACAAAAGACAAAAACCTACAAAATATATCACTCACAGATATGCTGGATCTTTAAATCAGTGACTGAAAGTTTCATGTACAATCATAAAAATGTTGAAACTGCCTCATAATGGATTGTATTACTTTTTTCAATTCTCAAAGTCAGTTCTGCACCCTAAACAAACCGCTAATTATCCCACCCCCAAAACATGACTTGTTAACAGAAATATGAATCCACACGCGCGCGCACACACACACAGCTACAGAGAAAGTCCGGCATGACTACATCTGCTATCTGTTTCTTTATAATTCACACTCCCCCATTTACAGCTTCAAAACAACCCGACCAACCGCCTGTCGGAAACAGAACAGGCGGATTTGACTCCCTCAAAGTCTTTATAGGTTGACATTTGAGTAACTGCGGACAGATGGGCCCCGCTGAGAAGCCTGGTATGATCTCAGCGCTGCTCGTTCGACGTCTCCCACAGGTTCAGCTCTAACTGTCCCACCTGCTCTTCTTCCGTTTGGGCGGATCCGGAACGGCGAAGCTGTCCTCGCCTCCTCTGTGTGAGCTCGCCCTGTCGCCGCCCTCTCTTTCTCCCCTCCCACTGTCCCTCTCCCGGCGGCCGCCGTCGCCGTTGCGGCTGTCGCTGTGACGATCTCTATCCCTGTCGCGATTGCCGTAGCGATCCCTGTCCCCGTGCCGATCCCTGTCGCTGTGACGATGGTGGCCGTCGCTGTGCCGGCTCCTGTCTTGCCGGGAATCCTCTCTGGATGAAGAAGAAGAAGAGGAGGAGGAGGAAGAGGAGGAGGAGGAGGAGGAGGAAGAGGAGGAGGAGTAAGAGTCTGGCACCGAGCTCAGTGAGCCGGCACTGCTGAACCCGGCTAGCTTAGTGCCCAAACTGAAAGATGGAGGAGGAGGGGGCATGGGCGCGGAAGACGACAGCGTGCGGCTCCCTTCGGGGGCTCCGGAGGGCACGGAACTCAGACTGCCTGCGCTCGTCCAGCCTGAGGTGCTGTTCGACTGGGCACTGAGCTTGGGAGATCTACCCGATGCTGCCACAAAGTGGTTCTTGTACTGAGCCTGGGGGAGAAAAAAACAACAGAGAGTAGTGGAAAAGTTAGTGGAAAGAACATTAAGGGGAAGAAATCAGTGTGACAGTGAGCGTATAAGGAGGGACCATAAGTTCAGAAAAATGCAGCACCTATTCCGAGAAAAGTCAGCAATCTTCATGATGCATTGTACATCCAAGTACCAAAGTCTTTTGGTGCTGTATAAAAAGCTCTGAATGGGTCAGGAAGCAGTATAACCCATAAATGCTGGTTACCTGAAAAGCTTGCTTCATGGCAGCCATGCGATCCCCCATAGCTCCAGTAGGTGGTTTATAAGCCTCGTAGTTCCCGAGAGCAGAACCACTACCACCACCGCGCTCCTGGGTGGAGTTCACAGAGAAACAATCAGTTTCCAGAAGAACGGACACAAAAACATGTATTATGTGAACATATTAGTAGTTCGGTCAGAAACCCACTGAGGAATCGGATCCTAAGCCTGGTCTCTCCCTGTAGCCGAGACCTCCGCCTCCGATGTTCAGTTTCTTTCCTTTTCCGCTCTTGAATCGGGACTTCCTGAACCAGGAGTTCTGGATGAGAAGAAATAAATTTAGAGAAATGTATTATTATCATTATTACTATTATTATTATTATTATTATTAGGTTTCAGCAGAGTAAAACGTATAACGACTGAACACGGTGGAGACTGCGGACGCACCTGCATGGCCAAATCCATCAGCTCCTTCGGGACGCTCTGATTCGCTCCCTCCAAATTACGAACAAGGTCTCCGGCGAACGAGGTGTCTTTGTTTGTGAGCAGCGTATAGGCCACACCCTTCTCTCCGGCACGACCCGTCCGGCCGATGCGATGCGTGTGTGTGTCAATGTCCCGGGCGACGTCGTAATTTACGACGGTGCGGATGGAGGGAATGTCCAATCCACGAGCTGTGAGAAAATTTTTTTTCAATAAAATCACAGGAATTTTTGAAATGATGTAAAAAAAAAATAAATAAATACAAATAAAAAAGTTCCGTCCTTAAGTCGGATTTGTTCCTAAGTCTAACAAAGTGAGTCTTTGACACAAATATACAATATAAAGCATACAAATCCACTCAACTAAATCTCTGTCCATGTTCCCCACACTGCCATCTTGTGGCTAAAAACCGTAACCGCGCCTATAAATCATGAGAGGAATCCCAGACGCCATTATGTCTCAGAGCTGTTTTCCACTGTATTGGACTGTGAACTCTGTTTTGTGGAAGATTTTCCGAAATTAGGATTATTCACCATATTCACCCATCATCATGCTCCCGGACTGATCCATTGAAATCGGTGAGGCAGACTAAATTCTCCCGCACACGCGCACACACACACACACTATACCAGACATTTTATACATTCACTTACACAGTGAACATATTGTATATAATTGTAATTATTGGCATCTGGTGCACTGCAGCGTCTATTATTTGTACAATACACGTGAGATACTTCCAGAATTTGTTCGCATTTACGAATGTTCGTAGAACCACGGTTCGTTCGCACTTGCGAAAATTCATAACTCGAATCTTTGCAAGTCTGGGACTACCTGTACATGGCTCCTAGCAGGATTTAGGATAAAATCAAAACAAATTTCGACAGGACACGTCACATGACATACTACATCCCTGACTTGCTCACCTGCGACATCAGTGGCCACCAAAACAGGTAAGTTCTTCTTCTTGAAGTCGCTGATGACCTTGTTCCTCTCGCTCTGGTCCATGTCTCCGTGCAGCAGGCCCAGGCTGTAGCCTTCCTGCTGCAGGTTAGTGGCCAGCTCGTCAGAGTTGGCCTTCTTAGTCACGAAAATGAGCACGGAGCCAGAGGAGGTGAACTCCACCAGCCTCCGCGTCAGCCACGCCCACTTATCTGAACCGCTCTGCAACACCTCCACCAGCTGGGTCACGTCCTCGTTCGCCTGGAACAGAGAGAGAGAGAGAGAGAGAGAGAGAGAGAGATATGAGACGAGAGAGAAAGTTAACATTCTGCTGATTTTGTAACAAGACAAATTTATAAACGCTCCCAGATGGCTTTATGGTCTTAATCTTGATGTACATTAAAGCCTTAAAATACTGCAAGTATTAGTAATCCCTGCATGTCCAGCGCTATTATGAAGGCGAATAAACTACCACACCTCTCCGATGTCCCCCTGCACTACGCGGATTGGGTCGATGAGAATGTCCCGCGCCAGCTTCTCGATCTTCTTCCTGAACGTAGCACTGAACAGCAGAGCTGAAAGAGAAAGTAATAAGACAACATATAAGGAAAGAAAGATAGAAAAATTCATTTAAAAAAGAAAAAAGAAAAAAAAAAAAACACTAGTGATACCGTTGTTTATTAATTTTTTTTTTTTTTTTTTTTACATTTTTGAAGATTGTTTTGCGCAGCCTGTACTTTTAGTATTCTAATTAGGCCCAACCTCCCTTCCATGGCACTAACATCACGTGATCCGAGACCTTGTTATAATAAAATATAAAAAGTTTCAAGCTTTTTACGGAATCTGCCAGGAAAACCCTTTCACTTGTTTCCACTTAGTTTTTGACATCTTGTTTGTTTCGATACTTTGTCACATGACTTTGGCATACTCATTAATACGCATTAGTGTCTGCCAAAGATGGGCGTGTACACAGGATCTGCCTGGTCTGTGCTCAATTATTTCTGTCTATACAACGCATTGTATTTGCTATAGTGACTATCAGATTTTATCAGACTTTAAAAATCAGATTTTTTTTTTCCTCGAATAAGATTGGTCAAAAGGATTATACATCACAGGATTATATTTAAGCCGAATTGTATAGCAGATGTTTTACATAATCCAAAGCTGATACTAAAAGCATATTATTTCTTTATTTACACAAAGAAAAGTAAATAATCGTACACACTGTGATGTCTTCTGGAAGGAGACTGTGTGCAGCTGTGTAACATGGACTTACTTATTCCACATCATTAAAAGTAACTATGAAGGGAAAATCCTTGGAAAAGGTTGATTTTTTTTTAATGATATAAGGACGTTTTCCATTTAAATTTCAAAGTAGATGAAAAGGTCTATGTGAGACCTCAAGCTCGGCTAAATACACCTAAAATTGCCTGAGAACACCCAATAAAATTCATTCAGTAGTTTTTTACGTGATGCACAAACAAGCCCAATTATTTCCTCGCAAATATCTTCAATGTATAGACGCGTCAACTTTACAGTTTTATTATGCGTATAAATAAATAGATGATGCAGCCTGGACGTGCACATGGTTCATTCAGTCTTGACCCCGCCTCATTTCTTCAGATTGAATGAAATGAAGTGATGTAGACTAAATTTAAGAAATGGGAACGAAATGTTTTACTGCAAAGCGCCTAAAGGTACGATTTTAAAATTAGCCGTCTATGTAACAACCTCATTTCCCCTCTCGTCTTTTTTTATGATATATGTGTTTGTAAGCCTCTGTTTCTTGTCAGTCTTTGCATAAAACAACCTCGTATTTGTATTAAAATGTATACGCGTGGTGATATCCGAGAGGCACTTACTCTGTCGGTCTGGTCTGACGTGGCTGGCGATGGATCTCACTTGATACTCTGGAAAGCAAATCCAAATCAGAAACACACCGTCGCAAAAATATTCATACTTTATTACGGACGAGTATAACGGATGCGAACACGAGGTAGGAGCAGGAGCGCTTGGACTCACCGAAGCCCATATCAAACATACGATCAGCCTCGTCAAAAACCAGGTAGGTCACTCGCTGCAGGGATGTCGCCTTCTTCTTTATGTGATCGATCAGGCGACCCTGTGTGTGTGTGTGCGTCATATCACAAAATTGTTTGAGATCAAACAGAACACGAAAATCAGTACATCAGCCCATGAGTTGGAAAGAACCTCGATTAGTACAGGTAGTGCCCGATTTATGAAAGTTCGAGTTACGAGTTTCCGCAGGAACAAATCATGAAAGTAGCTCACATGTATTGTACACAAAATACACACTGCAATGCATCAGATACCAATATTTACAATTATATACAATATTTCCAGTGTGTAAGTAAATGTATAAAATGTCCAAAGTCCGGTATATTGTACGCGTGTGCGAGAAATGAGTCACAGCCTCACCGGTTTCAATAAAACACAATGATGGAAGATGTCTGTCCTGTAAAGCTGTCCTGATGGTGAATAATCCTAATTTCTGAAAACTTTGAGACAAAACGGCATCTGGGATTCCCCTCGCTATTTAAAGGCACAGCGACAACACTGTTAATTGTTAAAAGCGCTATACAAATAAATTTAATTGAATCGTCATTGTCGCAAAGCAGTTTTACACAATCAAAAGACTTTTTTTTTTTTTTTTTCCTTTGTTACATTTCATATGTGCATTTCATTTCCTTAGGCGCAGTTACGGTTTTTGGCCATGTGATGGCAGTGTGGGGGAGGGGAGGGGGGAATTACAGGGACAGAGATTTAGTCAAGTGCATTTGTAGGCTTTACTTTGTAAATTTGTGTCAAAGACTCGCTTTGTCGGACTTGAGAACAAATCCGGCTTACGCGCGGGCTCCCGGAGCGGTACTCGTTTGTAAATCGGGGACGACCAGTACTGCAAAATACACGATACAGAATGCCCGATGGTGACGTTCTGATCTTACCGGGGTACAGACGACGATCTCGGCCCCTTCCTGAAGAGCCTTGGCCTGTTCCCACATACTGCCTCCTCCGTACACGGCCACCGAGCGCAACCCGTAGGCCTTCCCGAAGCGCTTACACTCGGTGTGGATCTAAACACACAAAAACACACAGCTAGTCATCATCAGGAAAAACAAACAAACAAACAAATAAATAAATAAATAAAAACATGACGAGCTCTAATCTGGCTCAGCATACACATACACACACACACACACCGTATGTGCACTGAGTCATTTTAATTGCTCATATGGTGTTACTATGGCATCAACATGGTATTACTATGGACTGCATCCTTTAATCTACAGTATTAAATGTTTATTATAAAACGTTCCTCGTGAAAGCTCAAACAAGAGTACACAGATTAAAAGTGTTTCATAATGAACCCGAACACACACAGAGAACGTTATAGCGAACACATCACCTGCTGACAGAGCTCTCTGGTGGGGCAGACGATCACAGCGATGGGTCCCTCGCCCTGCTCCAGCTCCTTCTGATCCATGATGTGCACCAGCATCGGCCAGATGAAGGCGGCCGTCTTGCCGCTACCCGTCTTGGCGATGCCGATGATGTCTCTTCCGCTCAGTGCTATAGGGACACCCTAACCAAAGGAAACAAAAAAACAAAAAAAAAAACTGGTTAACCTACACTTTATACATTACACTAAGAAAGCCTTCGTATTGGCTGGAAGGATTAAGTGAAGAACCTGGCACTGGATGGGTGTGGGCTGCGTGTACTCGGACTTGCGGATCTGGTTCATGAGCTGCTCGTCGAAGCCGAAATGAGCGAAACTGGTGCAGGGCTTGGGAGGAGCTGCGCCGGACACCTGTCCGTCAAAAAACATGCATAGAGAGAGACTTGTTGTACAGAACAGATAGAAGTTGAAGAAGAAAAAGAGGAGGGAGATCACTAACCCTGAGGTTGAGTTTATGTCTCAGCTCCACCACTTGAGTTCCGGTCAAGCTGTTGAGCTCTTCATGCTCGTTGTAGAAGTTCTTCTCGAAAGGAGAGTAGTCGATCTACGGGAAGGTCACAAGACAAACTTAACAAAAAACAAATACTGATAGATACAGCTTATACAACATCCCCCATCAGAGTCGTTTATATACACATATACACAGCGTTTATGGAATTTTCTATTGCATAGTCCTGACGAATCTATTGAAAAGCCCTATGAAGCTCACACACACTCATCATGATGGGTCTGACTGCGCCTATTGAACATGACACAGTACAGATATTATTATTATTGTTATAATATATATATATATATATATATATTTTTACCTGTTTAATCAGTTAAGGTTCAAAGTTTTAGGCTTTTGTTCTCTTTCACCCTAAAACACCATCTTTGACTTGAGCCAAGTCAAACATCTTACAACTTAAAATTAAAATGCTCTCCATTTGCTCGGACAGAGTGAGGGCGCTGCATTACTTCATCTTTCAAGCAAAAACATTTTCGCATTAGGGCCGCTGGATCGGTTCCGAGAACACTTCACCGCACGGATAGTTAGTTTTGATCACAATGAATGGTTCCGGGCTCGGGAACCGAACTCGAGTCTCCCGGTTAAAAGGTGGTCATGAGAATGATACTTTATATCCGGGGACAGATCTGAAATCTGGTTTCTAAAAAAAACGTAAGCAGATGTCACGTAAAACAGTGCCGTCACTTGAAATTTTCCCCAAAAGGCGTAGCACGAAGATCGACTTCCTCGTTCTCTTCTTTTTCTTTGTCTTTAATGGCGGCTCGGAAAAAGAACTAAGTGCATACTGCCACCTGCTGTACCAGAGAATGAAAATACGCACGTGTACCCGAGAACGGAAAAAAATAATAATGTGAACGCTGGCCGATGGGGAGTAATCGTTGCTGACTTCAATTACTACAGATTTTTCTAACTCTGAACCTGATAGACATCGAGGAGTTTTTATGGAGAATACATAGCAGGACTGCAATGTTGAAAGCATATAAAAGTTTGCATGCATTCAATTTGATAGATATAAGTGAAAGTAGCCTTGACTGTTTTTCTCTCTGATTGAGTCGTGCGTGTGTGTGTGTGTGTATGTACTGTATACGAGTGTTCATATATTGTACATAGGGCGACAGTAGAGTTACCTCAGAGTGATCAATAGGAGGCAGTGGCATGATGATCTTTTTAGTGGTAGGAGGAATGGGGTTCCCGTCACTGTCGTACTCCATGTTTTCCTCCTCTTCCTCCTGGATCAGCCCGGCTGTCGGGTTCTCCGCCATATAACGGAAATAAGCCTCCTGCACGCAAACAGAGCATCGAGTCACGCAGGACGGGTCAGAAAAAAACGTTACAGGTCCCTAAACTATCACGACTGCGACTCTATGACGTTTCTGGAGGGAAATAACAGACAGCCAAATGACTGCTAATGAAGCTGGGGCAGTTACCTGGCATATTATCGACTTCTCAGGGGCAACATGCCAGAGCATTTAATGTAAATAAGACACGTTAGTGGCCTAAATGTCACGGTTAGCAATGACACGGCCAAAATTGTTCAATGTGATGTCATTGTTACATTAATTAATCTTTTGATCAAAATGGCTAGCATTTACGTTTAGCCGTTCTTGAACCTGCGTGCGCTTCCGAACTCGAGCGGATTGGTCTATGACTGTGGAAACTACTACACGGCTTCTCTGAGCGCTCGACACAACCCGGCCTGTGAAGACTTTAATATGCACAAGGGTTACATGGACAGGTAGACACATGAGCTAAGGAAATGAAAAAGAGGAGATGATACAGATCGGGGCAAAGCGGTTCTTGAGGTAGAGGTATGCTGATAGTGTGGTCACTCACTTGCTCATCTTCCTCTTCGATGTCATCTCGAATACCCCTGGAAGAAAAAAACGGAGAAAAAAAAAACTTCCCTGCGACTCGCTCAAATCACCCGTGGAAGAAGCCTTAAGTGTATTTAAACAATCCACATATTGTGCCCACCCCCATATTCTTTATGTTTAAACTTCCCATATCATCTACACATAGATAAACATATCTGATAATTAAAGTCTTGCTAAATAACTGTAACTTGCTGAAGAAGTGCTGAATCCAGTATTAGTATTCCTGATACGGAGCTCTAATGTCCAGTGAGAATGCTTACTTGGTCAGCTTTTTCTCCTTTTCCTTGTCCTCGAGTTTCCTCATGTCCTTGGCTGCTTGGTTCTATTTGGTGTTTGAGAAAATAAAAGAGAGAGAGAGAAACAAATCATTAGCTACAAACGGACAAATGTGCAAACTTTTTTTTTGTTTTTTTTTGCGAGATCTTGAGAACAGTTTTTTTTTTTGTGAGATTGCGTTTTTTTTTTTTTTTTTGAGAGAGAGATCTCACAGACATTTTTTTTTTACAATATCTCGAACATTTTTTTGGGGGGTGGGGGCGGGGGGGGGCAATATCATTGGGAACATATCCCTCCCAAAATCTCAAACTTATTATTATTTTTTTTTTGCAAGATCTATGACTTTTTTTATTTTTTTGGCAAGAACGTGCAAAAAATTTCTTCGCAAGATCTTAAACAGGTTTTTTTTTTTTTTTTTGAGAGATCTTGCGAACAGTTTTTTCTGAGATTGAGTTGTTTTTTTGCCGAGATCTCACAGAATTTTTTTTTTTTTTGGCAAGATCTCGCAAACACTTTTTTTTGCAAAATCTTGGACATTTTCGGGGGGCAATATCATTGGGAACATGTCTTTTTTTCTCCCCGAAATCTTAAGCACCAGGACCGCATCGGCAGAACACGCGTGATCTCACAGGGAGTGTGATCTCACCTCCACCTCAGCCATAAAGGCATCAAGGGGGTCATCTTCGCTGTCCGATCCTCCTTCACCTCCTCCTCCACTCCCTCCTCCTCCTCCTCCAGACTGCATCTGCTGCCTGGTAGGAGAGTTCTCTGCAGGGATGTACGGCAGATCCGCCGCACCCGATTCCTCCTCGTCATCCTCGAAATAACTTGGGGAGAAGCAGACGATTTGAAAAAGTGTTGCAATAAAAAAAAAAGAGTGCAATATCATTTTAGTTTGTCACAATAAAACAAGCATGCTGTCTTGCTTCCCATTAGAAATAGGGCACTGTAAATACTGGCAACCCTTTACTCCTCAGTATCTTCTAAACCGCTATAGCATGCTTTCACACTTTCAGGTTTTCTCAGAAATATTGAAATTACGCGCTGAACGCAACCACATTGTCATAATTACCCCATAATTTTCATTATTCTTTATTTTCTTACATTAAAGGAAAAACAAAACTAGTTTTATGACACCATTCAAAAAACAGTTTAAAGAAATAGTTAAAAGGTTAAAGCTAAAAATAATCTGATGATCTTTAATGTAATCAGTGATATTATTTCAGGTTGAAGCCCATGTACGTATCCGTCTGTCTTTCTGTACAGATAAAACTTTGGCGCGTTAAAATTCACTTATGCCATTTCAGCGCTGTTATTTCAGTGGAAATATGAACTAATCCCAGTAAAGATATCCAGTTTAGCTTTTCTAATTAATATCTATTGGTGCAGGTGTTTGTTTACATTGAGCAAGCAGCTTATTAGGGCCCAAGCACTATATTGTGCGCAGGACCCTCTTGTTTTCCGAAGGATCCCCCGCACCCCCTTTTGGGCTTTTTGTGAGTCTTAACATGCTCAAAAACTCATGAAAATTGGCAGACAGGTTGGAATCTGCTGCCATTAGGACGCCTGCAAGTCGGGTGGCCCGGGGCCCTCAGGGGCCCCCATATGAGATTTTTCTGCATAGCTCATTCACACTTTCACGTAGGCACATGGAACTCAGTACACAAACACACTCATACTGTACATCACACACATGCACAAATACATACACACACATTACAAATGTTGACACTCTCACACTCAGCACACACACTAACGCACTCGACTAATATTTAGGGCCTAAACTGACATTAGTCCTACATAATGTCCGAAATGTGCAAATGTTGTGTGGTGCACCTGGGCGGCGATGGCTTTTTGTAGGTCTTAACACACTGAAATAACACACAGGTTGTGCAGTGGACCCGGGCTGGCAATGGCGCAGGGTAGGGCTGGGCGGTATACCTTTTCATACCAAATACCGGTGTTTTTTTTTTATTTATTATATTCATTTTTCATATACCCCAATACCGGTGAGTGTGTGCGCACAAAGCGTCGGGAACAC
>JAQQZS010000008.1:3305934-3319539 GCA_030068045.1 Platyallabes tihoni | reverse complement strand
AATATAAAAATATATTTATTATCTGAAAAATGTAAACAAAAACAAAAAAGTGACAATACAATGTGTAGAGGCAATCTTATATTTACTTTGCTGCTTCTGTAGTTACACACACACACACACACACACACATTTTGGGTATGTTATTCATTTTATTTTATTTCATCTTATATCCCAAAATATTTTTGTTTGCTTCTTTCAAACATATATTAGCCTGCCTTCTACAAGTGGTGTCAAATTTTCCCCAAATTATCTCAAATGTCCTTTTGTAATCATGTTTATTTTTGATAATTCTTTAAATCCTTTCACTTTTCGTACCACTTATCCTGCCAACAGAGGCCTGGCGCTTATCCCAGGGAACAAGTTGGGGGACATCATGAATGTGTATCCTCCCATTGCAGTGCAAAATTTCTCTCACACACAAACACTCAATCATACATTACAGGCAATTTGGAAATGCCAATCAGCCTACACATGTCTATGTACTGTTGGGTGAAAGTATCTCCATTTGCCTGACTGTAGACTTTAATTTAGTGCTAAATTTAAAAGATAGAATTTAAAAGTCTTTGAAAACTTTGTAACCCTTTCCAGCTTCATGTAAACCAACAATTCTTGATTGTAGATTCTCTGAAAGCTCTTGTTGATAAGGTATGGCCCATGTTTTCTATTCGTGCAGAGCAACCTCAAAAAGTTTGAGTGGTTTTTATCAGTCAAAGTAGCTCTAGTCCACACCTCCAATTTGATTTTCTTAACAAGACTCCAGGTATGTCACATGACTCGAAAAAAGACATGAAAACTTATTATTATTATTATTATGATCATTTTAGGCACATTATACAGTATTTGTCAATACCCTTGACTTAGATGAAGACCAGATCGCATTTTATGACAAAGTAATGTAGAAAACCATGAAATTCCAAAAGGTCCTCTTGGTTTTCTTGCCACTGTATATAAAAAGTTGCACACTCTTTCATTCAGTCACCTTTAGTTTTGATTACAGCTCACACGGTGGTGTCCTGTTCTTGGTGTCCTGCCCAGAACCACTCTTTTACGATCTGAGCATTCAGGAAGAAAAACTCCCTAGATGTTATAACCTGGGCATTCAGTACATTCACTGCATCAAATTACTTCATTTTACTTCCACATGAGGTGGGAATCGAACCCTCACTCCTGGAGGTGCAAGGCCACAGTGCTAACCACTATGCCCTTGCACCTCCAGGAGATTTCCTTCACGGTTAGGCAAAAAAAAAAAGGCAATGACAAACAGTATTTACTCACTCACTCACTCATCATCATCTATATCACTTATATCCTATATACAGTGTCATTTGGGGCCTGGAGCCTATCCCAGTAGACCTAGGGCATGAGGCAGGGTACACCCTGGATGGGATGCCCATTCATCGCAAGGCACACATGCACACACACTCTCACTCACACACATCCAATTTCACATGTCCTTGGACTGTGGGAGGAAACCAGAGTACCTGGAGGAAACCCACAAGCACGGAGAGAACATGCAAACTCCACGCACGCAGACCCAAGGTGGGAATCGAACACTACCCTGGAGGTGTGAGGCTACCGTACTAACCACTACACCACCTTTCATGTTTATTTTGAGTCAATAACTTTATAAAACAATCAAACGATAAAAGAGCTTATTTTAAGTTATTGACTTTAACACCCACTATACAGTACATTATATTATATACCAGTTTGGATAAAAACATATGAATCGTTTGAGAGTCGAATGAGTGAGTCAAATGCTGACTCACTAAAACCTGAACTCGAACCGCATGCAAAAACAGTGCTGTTTTGTTCATTACAAAATGGGTTCAAATTCCAATGAAGAGTTATTTGTAAGGTAAAACGAGAACACAGGCAACGGAAAGAGTCGACTCCTGAGTCGAAGAGGTGATTCGCTGAGCGGAACCGTGAAACGCGCATGCGCGTGGTTACGCGGGGATGTAATGCGCATGCGCAGTGCCGACTGCAGGACGCTGGGAAGTGACAGGAGGGTAAACAGTGTTAAATTAAACGCTTTTCTCTTTCATTTAGACAGAATTGTTGGACCAAACACGGACGGTCGGATACTTTCTCTACTTTAGGAGTAAGTTAAGTTCAAAATGTTAACCTGTGTTTATTAGTGATGGACAGTAAGCGTTGATGTTAGGGTTAGAGGCTGCACAGGCTTTACAAAGGCTTTGTATTGAACTGTAGACTTGATGTGATGATCAGATCAGAGTTAATCAGATTCTGATCTATAATCAACGTATCCAGTCTGATTAAATAATCTAACATTAGCACTGGGAGTAGATATTCATGAGGCTAAATTCTCGCTCCTGATTGGTCAGATTGGTCATGTTGATTCAGTTTCTCTTACAGCAGCTCTGGAAGTGTTTGTACAGGACTGTAAAGCTGTTTGTATTACTGATGGCTACATTACAAAGGGCTGAGAAGGTGAATCATCCAAAATGTAGTGATTTCACTTCATCATAATCATTAGTACTGGTACAGAGAAGAAGCCAGCAGGATCAGATGTATGAAACCTTCTTGGCTGACTCAAGAATGATTCGACAAGGGAAAAATGTCTCTGTTCTGTGAGTGTCCAACCGGGGAGACGAGAGAAAGCGAGACAGAGAGCGGATGAGCTGGCGAAAGAAAAAGCAACCAAAAAAGTATATGTTGAGGTCAATATCAAATTTGGAACGTCAGAAGAGAAAGGTGTAGAAAAGCAAAACAACAAGAGCAAAAGAATTGTGATAAAGAACCAAAAGCAAGACATTTTTGCAATCAATACAGGGCAAAGTAGATGTGATGAGGACGGGGGAATAAAATCGTAAAGGATGTATTAATTCGCAGACTAAGACTTGGACACAGCAACCTTAATATCACTTTATTTCTATACTATATATTTATATACATTGCTTTATATTTATTTCACACTGTTACTGTATGCTGCTATGCTCATGACTGGACGTTTCCATTTCAATTACATCCCGATCCTATTTTTAATTTTTATTACTTGTATTTGTACATAATGTAAATTTTACAGCCAAAAGTTTTCTATACTGTAATCTTTCTTATTATACTCGTATTTCATATTTTACAATCCTAATTTGAGTATTTTCTTTTTATACTCTATTTTTTCTTTTATTTATTATTATATTCCTATTTTATATTCTTTATATAGAATACTCTACTTTTCTATTAAACCTTTTTTTTTTTTTCATGAGCGGTTGTTAAAACATTTTACTGCATGTTTTACTGTGTATGCAAATAAAAATGTAATCAGAATTTTAGTTATAGTAGGTAAACACCTAATGGAAGCCTCCATGAAAGTGAGACTGTAGAACATGTTCTGCTCTCGTTCAGGAAATATACGCAGGACAGCATAGATATGGTGGTGCAGCTTCAAGAACTAGGGAGAGTAGAAAGCGAGAAGTAGGAGAGTCATTTAGGATGAGCTGCGGTCCTGCCCCGCCTTTTTTTGTCGTGGAGATGACGAGCGCTTCCACTGCGAGAAACTGTCGCTTCATCTCAGTCACTTCAGCTCAGTCCAGTCCTGGACTGTTCCATATGAGACACTCAGACAACGGCAGCGATATTGTGGGTTGTTCCCCAACGATCATCACTCACGAGTTGCCGAATGGTTTCGAAATTTCCTGGTGTTGAGCTCGTCGAAGGTCTTCCTGATCTCTCGTCGTCTTCCAGTGATGTTCTTCCGCTCTTGAAGCGCTCGTGCCACTCAAAACTCCTTAAAAACGCTTCAATGCAGCATCTGCAGACATTAAACTTGATGAATTGCATCACACGTCTCCAGATCAGTTTCACACAGAATTTCACATTCTAACTTGCTGTGATGAAATGCGAAAATTGATGATAACTGATAACGATCTTTTAATTCTTTTTTTTTTTAACTCATATTTTCACAGATATTTACTCTGAATGTGATTTTGATGGTGTAGACGCTCGTAATATTCAGGATCCATGTCTTTTTTGGTGAGTTTACGCTCCTCTCACGTGTTATACACCCACACGCCATGTTGGTATGACAAATCCAAAAGGTCAGGATAATGGAGAGAGTGTTGAGCGTGATGCTCGCTTCACTTTTAATCAGTCGTCCTTGTGCTGCAGAAGGTTTTGAGGAAGCTCGAAGTGTTAACTCATAGGGCTGGATGTGTTTGTGTGTTTAGCGTTGGGTGTCGGAGAAGCTGAGCGTGGAGAGTCTGAGGGATTTGGACTTGTTTGGAGGTGAGTACTTTAACCCGGCCCTGTGCTGATGCTGTGCTTATGTCATGGCCACGCGGGCGACCCTGAGCCAGGCTTTACGCTGTATGATTTGTAGAAACCAAGGCAAACAGAAACTGCACATAAAGAGACAAGGACACGCGACTCTCTCTTCTAAAAGCTACTAGTGAGATGCTAAGACATATGTTGTAGTATTGGAAAAGTTAAATTAAATTTAGATAAATAAAAATAAATAAAATAAAAAACATTTATATCCGGCTAAGTGTTTGTATTTATACAAACCTGCAATGAGACCCTTATGATGGAGATGTAAACATAACATAAGTAATTTTTTGTAATCACATGCCTATGGTAAGCAGATATGACATCATTTGAGTGATAAAAATTGTACATCAGGAATTCTTTCGAATGCATCCAGAGTATGTGTCTTGAAGAATAAACATGACTTATAACACAACAAAACAATACCCTTTATATTCCATTTAAACCGTGCATAGTTCAATAGTATTTGCAGCAGAAATGTGTGTTGTGTTTTTTTTTTTTATTGAATTAAAGTTTGTTAAAGTCCCAGGGAACCTCCATCTGTGATTGTTTTGTAAGTAATTTAAAGTCAGTCGAATCGATTCAGTCCGAATTTTGGCCGTTGCGATTTTCGATTCATATTTATGCGAAAGCACTTATGTTTATTGTTTGATTTGTCTCAAGCGGCTACATTTCTTACAAGGTCTATAAGAAAGTTTTCACAGTATTAAAACCTAGTAAGTATTAAAAACATATCCAATATGTGTTGAAATGCTGTGTATAGACAATTTGTTTTTAAACGTCATGTCTCATGCAAGGCGACGATCATGTTTTTTTTTTCCTCCCCATTCCAATAGGTGGCGGTATTGCTTATGATAATTATGAGCTCAAAATTGGAAGAAGAAGCGATAAGTCTCGTATTTGTGGAGTTTTACAAAAGAATTTGTAATTTTTTAAGCATTTAACGCTAGAAAAGTTTGCCTAAATGATTTTAAACTTGCGAATCGATTCTTGATCGAAAACGGCCCCAATGATTTAATGAATTTAATGGATCAACAAAAGATCAATTAAATTGCCTATTAAATCTCTCAGCTATAGTCTTTTTTTTTTTTTTTTTTCATTTGAAAAATGCAAGTTGTCCAAAGTCATGATGGTTGTCTGAAGCAAATTTAATCAAACACCTTTTACAGTGCTTGTTCTTCGTGTTTGCTCGTTACCATTTCCGGTCATGCTTGTTTTGAGCATGTGTACCATGTGGGCATCGCATTTAAAGTGACTGGGCGAGTAGAGCAACGTATCTGCATAAAATTTTTATGTTAAACTTGAACATTCTTTCCCAGAAACTATATGAATGATTATGAAGGTTTTTCGGGGACGTTGCAATGAGTGCATCTGATCACCAGGTGATTTTACGCCATGTTCCCTGGCACTTTATGTGCACAATGTCTTGCCTGCAGTACTGTATATCCTGCCTAAAAGTCGCGGTGAATGACCAGCAAGTTGAACCTTTAGATTTCTTTTTATTCCAGTGATTTTGCTTTACATGGCTCTCATTTTGCTGTCACATTGATTTATCCCACGAGTTGTTCCTTGCCGCTCCGCTCATATCTGTTTGCATTTGGCTGCTGCCGCCTGTTTCTCTGGCATCAACCTTGTATATAAAAAGAGCATACATTAAAGAGTACATTAGTGATTTAATGTTTTGTTCAGGTAAGATGAAATTTCCTTTCACATTTTCTGATGCTGGTGTGTAGGTGTGGTGTATCCAAGACAGGTAGGTCTGTGTCTCTGTAGCATCCATGTCAGATGAAGGATATTATCAGGTTTCATGTTTTCTACTGCCCTTGGGAAAAGATACTGACACTAGGAGATGAAATGAAGATGAAGATGACAAAACTTCACAACCACCTTTATATATTCTAAAAAAGGATGCACAGTGCAAGCCTTCAGACTTCAAATAAATTTTTGATGGGTAAAGGTGAGAAGGGGTAGACTTGATGGGAGGGTTATGGGTGCGCTCAGAGGACGAGTTGCCAAGGGTAGACATGATAAGTAGGCAAAAGTAGACTCAAAGAATAGGTGGTGGGTGGACAATATTGGGATTGGAGGGTCGGCACGGTTGGTCTTGACAGGTAGGTAAGCGTGTTTTTGGTGGGTGGGAAAGGGCTGGATTGTTAGATGGGCAGGTTTGGGCCATTGAGTTGATTGAGGGTGGATATGGATGGGCTCATTGACTGGGCTGGCAAGAGTGAACTTGTAGTGGGCTAGGTTGGGTTCAATGAGTAGGTTGAGGGTGGGTGAGGGAGGTCTCAATAGGTATGTTAGATGGGCAGGTTTGGGACAATGAGTTGATTGAGGGTGGATGTGGTTGGCAAGAGTGAACTTGTCTTGGGCCAGGGTGGATTCAATAGGTAGGTTGATGGCGGGTGAGGGTGGTCTTGATGGGTAGGTTACGGGTGGGCAGGAGTGGCTTGTAGGCTAAGTAGACTCAAACAATTGGATGAGGGTGGGCAAAATTGGGCTTCAAGGGTGGGCAAGCTTGGTCTTGTCATGCAGCTTAAGGATACAGTAGGTAAGTGCACTTGGTTGGTGGGGAAGGACTGGGTTGATGAAGGGTAAAATATTTGATAGAGGGTGAAGATGGGTGGGCAAAGTGCGTGGGCAAGGATAGGATTGCTGTATGCATTGTTTGTGGGCAACCGGGGGTTGATGGGCAAGTTGAGGATGGACAATGGTGGGCTTGAAAGGGTAGACGCTGGTGAGTTTCATGAGTGAATTGGGTGTGGACAAGGGTGAACTTGACAGATAGGTGGAGGGTGGACAAGTATGGGCATGTTGGGTAGATAGGGGTGGACAAGAGTGGGCTTAATAGGTGGGTTTAATGTGGGTAGCGGAGCGGTTAACCCTCGTGGATAGGTTGAGGGTGTGATAGGCAGGTGGGTTGAGGGTGGGCTGGATGGGTGGATTGAAGATGGGAGGGGGTTTGATGGGATTTTAAATGTATAATTACATTAACAGAATTTTGAAAAGAAGTGTAGACATATTATCAGCGAGGATGCAGAAGACTTCTGCGAAATGTCACGTGACCAGACACTTGATGACGCAGTTATTACAAATGTTTCAGATTTACAGATTCACTGCTTGCTCTGCATATGTTAATGCAAACAGTGAATTTTAGCTACTGTTTGTTTCTGAGTTTTGTCATCAAGAATCTTCAGCAACTTAAATCATTTACAGCTGAACTGTGTGTAACTATGGAGCAGAAAATGAACGCAGCAATGCAAGAAAATGGTTTTGTTGGCATGGCAGAAGCTCCATTGAGGCATAATGTCACGTTATCAGACCCTCATTAAATCCAGGTTGTTTGTGTATCTGTGTGTCTTCTGCGTCATTTCGTGGTGTCCCAGAGCAAGCTCAGGCAAGCCCACTCAGGAAAGTAAGTGCGGGATCTCTGTTTGCTTTTGCAGCCATGCATTAGCCTGTGTGAGTGTGTGTGCGTTGGTTGTGTAAGCATGCGTGACTGTGTGATTTTTGTGTGAAGATGTAAACGTGGAGTTCTAATAGGTGTGGCGGTGTATAAGTAAGCGTGTGTATGTGGTTCCATCCCCTGTGCTTGAGTGCATGCACTCATTGTACTGCTGTTTGGCTTCATGCATTGACACTCTTCACTAAGATAGATAAGACTTACATAGGCAAGAATATCAGTCTTGGGTCGGATGGATTCAAATGCTGTTAAATAGTCCAGCACTGCCACATTGACACATTGAGGAAAGTGCCATCCACCCACTTCCACCTGCGAATGGCCACCTCTCCCACCCTGAGAGTTTTGCTCTCTCAGCCACAGATATACACTTACAATCCTTAAACATGCGCTTTTAAAATCTGTTAATGTTGAATGTTGCAAGTTCCTATGCGAGTTGTTGCGTATTAGAACAACCGCAATAAACTGATCCTGGTATTCACCTTCCAGATGCTTGTACTGTATAAACAGTTAATCAGTACTTTATGACCAATCAGAACTGAGATTTCAGCGGTACAATGGAATTTTTAACTACAAAATATGAATCTCCCCAGAGCCACATTTTTGCTAATTGACCGGTGAAAACTGCGTAAAATATTGTAAGCAATGTTAAATATGTTTTGTGCACGAACATGGTGTGTATCGGTTAGTAGTTTTTAGTCCTAGATTTGAACACTAGTGATCCTGTAGTGTTTGTTTAGTTTAACGTTTTGTAGGGATTACGGATTCTAGAAATATGCAAATTTGTAAGCCGCTTCCCCTTTGAACTGGACTTTGCATACTAAAACCTGATTGGCTCTTATATTTTGTGATATATTGAGATTTACAGTAAAACTACTTAAATGTACTTAAATGTAACATTAGGTGTGGCTATAAATGGATAATCAGTATGACACGGTATGTGAAAAAAAATAGTTAATAATAATAATGAACTTTAAAGTAATAGCAGTAACAACATGTTTGAAAGGGCCTCAAATGGTATAAGTAATCAAAAAAAATTGTTTAAGAAGAATCATCTTAAACACAAAATGGTTTAATAATAGTTTAAATGAAATACATATAAAACCATATTTGTACTAAAATAATTGGGCTAGGAAAATACAGATTGCTTTTTTCCTTTTATGAATAACCATACAATGCAATATTTTCTTTTAAAAAATTAATTGAAAAACACAACAAAGTAACAAAAACTTTAAACAGTAAGAATTGGTTTTCATAAAATGATCAAATAATTTAAATTAAAACAGACCTAGACAGAAAATTGCGTCCTCTTTACGACTGTTGATTACCACCATCCAAACATGAAAAAAAAAAAATAAAAATAGAAAAACTGCGAATGGTCTTTTTTTTTTTTCCCAACTGCATGTTACTCCAGATAAATCCAAGAGAAAAATATTAATTAAATTGCAAAAAAAAAAAAAAGACCAAATTTACTCTGTGAAAGTAAGATAAAGTTGCAACTTTTTTCAGTATCCTTCAGTAAACAAGCTAAGAGTGTTTGCTATGTTGAGTGAACTGGCCAATCACAGTCTGGAAAATCAGGGGTGTGGCCCTGGGTAAAAATCGAATGTTTAAAGCATTTAATCAAAATTTAACATTTAGATCCATTAGGTTTGTTAAACTTATAAAAACAAGTATATCTAATGACTGCCTCATATTCTCATACTATACATTTAAGTAATGCAATATATCTCACTTTTTAAAATGATATTTACTCAACCTGTTTGCACAGAAACAACATTTGGGCAAAACCTTAAACTGTAATTGAGTTAAAAAACAAGAGACTTGGTAGGAATGAGTGAACGTGGACATTTGGACTTTTGGACATTAGTGCTGTGCTTGTTTTTCATTAATGCTTCAGTGATCATGTCAGCTTTGTGGGCTGCAGTGGTCTTCAGGCCACACTAAATGGCTCACTGTCAGTGTGTTTGATATTGTAGGTGTGTGTGTGTGTGTGTGTGTGCGCTGTTAATCTCCTGATGCTGAGCAGAAATGATGGCTTAAGCATGTGTAAACTGAGCTGCCGTTTCATGTCTTCAACTTGACAACACATGCCAGAATCCCGTTCTCCAGGTCTGGCCTTGCTGTGCTGGTTGCTATGTTTTAACTAAAGTTGTCCTGCAGCTTTAAATCAAATGAATATATGTTTGAACATTTACTATTTGTCATGGAAACGCATCAGATTAGTTTGCATATAAAGTGGTGCACTGTGAGAGATCCACTGAGCCTGGCAAATTTATTAATAAAAATTTTAATTACCTTGATAAGGTTCCTCAATTTTGTGACTAGACCCTGCTGACAGTGCTGAAAAGAACTGTTCTTTGTAAAAATGTTGTCACTTTCCTATCAAATATGGCTATTGTAACATATATAAATTGTAACGTAATCTGCCACTCCAAAGTATTAACCTTAGAATGCCTACCTATGATAAAAAATTATTTAGCAATAAAGCTATACACCGATCAGCCATAACAATAAAATGACCTTCCTAATATTATGTAGGTTTCTCTTGTGTAACCAAACCAACTCTGAACCATCAAGATATGGACTCCAGAAGACCCCTGGAGGTGTACTGTGGTGTTTGGCGTCAAGGTGTTAGCCGCAGATCCTTTAAGTCCTACGTATAAGTTGCATGCTATTCATGGATCAGATGTGTTAGTCCATCACATCCTACAGATGTTCAATCGGATTGAGATCTGAGAAAGTTGGAGGCCATGTCAACACCTTGAGCTTGAGAATGTTCCCCAAACATTTCCTAAATGATTTTGCAGTGTGACAGGGCGCATTATTCTGCTGAAAGACGCCATTACCATCAGGGAATACTTCTGACCTTGCGCAGAGCATCACATTGTTTTCAGCATGCCATCTTCCAATAGTGGATTCTGGAGCTATCCATTGCTTGATGGTGCAGTTCTAATGTTTATGTACCCATTGTAGGGACTTTCATCAGTAGACAGGTATTAGTATGGACACTTTGTCCAGTCTGTTACTGCGTAGCCTCATAAACAGTAACTATGGTTTCCAAAACTTTCCTTTCATAGCCGGAAATTACTTTTTCAACAAATTGTGCTCCAGCTGCCTTTCTGTAGGATTGTCCCAACAGGCTAGCCTTTTACTTCCCATATGGAAGTACTTCCCATGAGCCTTGGACACCCATGACTGTGTCACCAGATTGTCCTTTCTTGGACTACTTTAGGTAGGTATTACCCACTGCATACCAGGAAAACCACAGAAGACCTGCTGTTTTGGATATGCCCTGACCTAGTCTTCTAGCAATCACAATTTGGAGCAATTTAAAGCCTGTCTTGCCCATTTTTCTTGCTTTTAGCACATCAACTTCAAGAACTGACTTTTTACTTGCTGCCTGACGTGATGTATCTCCCTTGACAGGAGTCAGTATAAGGAGATAATCAATATTATTCACTTCACCTGTCAGTGCTTTTAGCTGATCTGTGTAGTTTTCTAATAAATAGTGCTATGACCTGAGAATAACTAGCTAATGCACAGTAACGAACAAAGTATTTTTATATAGTGTTTCTAAAATAAGTAGTTTTTACTTGATTCAATATCAATACAACTTTTTAGATTAGCTGAAAGTGTTATTAACAGAAATGTCATGACTTTCCTGCTGATCTTAAGTCAACATAAAGCAAACGTTAGCCAATGTTCAAGGTTTCCCAACTACATCAGTGCTGTGATGTACTGTAATAGAGGATTAGCCTCTGCAGCAGTAGCACCAATTGAACAATTTGTTATAGCATCTCTAATTTAATAAGAATTCTTACTCTTATTTTAAGAATTTCGCTTCTATTAATGTATGGTTCTAAAGCCAATTATTATTATTTTCCTACTTGAGTAGAATACCAGGCTGTAACTTTGAGGAAGCCACTAACTAGCTTAGGTAGCTAGCTGTGGACACTGTTAAAGACAACCTGAAATGAAAATGTATCTTTACTACTGTATATTGTTTGCTCGTTGGTTCCAGGAATACCCACACAAAAGAATCCCGATATGTTATTGAATCGATTTTTTTTTCACTCATCTCTATTGTCGATGTAAGTGTAGCTGGGTAAAAAAAAAAATCGATTCAATAACATATCGGGATTCTTTTGTGTGGCTATTCCTGTATTACCACAGTGACTCCAAAATCGTGGGTGCTTTTATGATAATTTTTTTTAATTATATATATGTTTGCATTTAAGATGGTAAAATTTTGCAGTTACTCTGTAATCCTACAGGTGGTGCACTCTAAACTATTAACACATTGGGATATATTATTTAAATTATGATATTTATAAGAACATGATACCAATAGAATCGCAATACAAATTGTATCGACACCTGGGTATCATGCTAATATCATATCAGTTGGTCCATCGTGATTCCCATCCCTAATAGACAATATTTCTTCAGTCTGATTTAAAATTATTCCGATTAAAGATTCCAACTTAACTTTTTACATTGGATACTGATCTGATATGAAAAAAAAATGTTTAAAGCATTTAATCAAAATATAAATTCTGACAAAACACCTTAAAAGTGTTTAGTCTGCTGGGGGAAAAAACATTAAAAGAAGAATTTTTCTCTAACTCTGACAGAAAAGAAAACGATCTAATCCCAGATTGTTTGTTCGAAGGTTAAAATCTACATCTCCTACCTCATGTTTGGTTTTCCTGTTGAATATAATCCAAAATATGTAATTCTGCTCAAAAACGTGTCACATTATAGAAGAAATCTATATCTGTTTTCATTTCATGTTGTCTTTTTAATGGTGGCTACTTAAGCGTAGCTGCTAGCTAGCTCGCTAAGTGCTTTCCAATTTGTTTAAACACTTCTGTTTAAACTATTCTTGATGTTGTTATGTAATTGAGTGACTAAAAAGATTAAAGAAATGTGTGTGTGTGTGTGTGTGTGTGTGTGTGTGTGTGTTCGCTGATTGGCACATTTGTGAAAGTTTTGTGCACTTTGAAACTTTCCTGTTTGTTTTTTGGTGTTTCAGTGATTGTGTATATATTCGAGTGTTAACACAGTCAGTAATCACGTTCATGTCTTGTAGTAGGAAGTCAAGACTTCAGTTTTACATATATACACCGATCAGCCATAACATTATGACCACATGTTTAATATTGAGTAGGTCCCCGTTTCTGCCGGCCCCATGTTCATCAGTGAGCCTGGGTCACCCATGACCCTGTCGCCAGTTTACCAGTTTTCCTTCCTTACTTAGTTTTTTTTATTATTATTACTTTTGGCCAAGGCACTCAAATATTAATCTATTCAATATTATGTGGGTGGTCATAATGTTATGGCTGATCGGTGTATAATCATCTCTTTTCATCCAATACAGGGATGTTTTTGCCTTTTTAAATAATTAAAAACATGACTAATGAGCCAGGATCAAATCTTAACTTTATATCTAAATAGGTTCAGGTTTAAGCAGGTCTCACAGGACTTTTTTTTTGCAATCTAGGATGTGAACTCGCAACCTAATGGTAATAAATACATAACCATACCCACCGAGTTACAATTTGACGTACGGAGGTGGAAAGTAATGAATGACATTTACTCGCATTACTGTAATTGAGTAGATTTTTTGTGTACTTCTTCTTTTTAAAAGTAGTTTTTAAAATCTGTAATTTTACTTTTACTTAAGTATGTTTCGTTTAAAGTATTTTACTTCACTACATTTTAAATCATATTCACTACTGAATAAAAAATAAATGAATGAAAATGAAAAATAATAAAAATAATTAGGGCCGGGACTTTAACGCGTTAATTTAGATTAATTAATTACACAAAAAATAACGCGTTAAATTTTTTAA
>JAQQZS010000008.1:3235800-3241567 GCA_030068045.1 Platyallabes tihoni | reverse complement strand
AAAACGTTTTCCAAAGGTTGTATGCATCATAAGAGGTCGTCTGAACCACTCTTTGTCTGTTCCCTCACCTAGGACCAAATTGCCATGGGTGACCCTGCCAGGGGCATGAAGCCCCCGACAACATAGCTCCCAGGATCATTGGGACACGCAAACCTCTCCACCACGATAAGGTGGTGGTTCAAGGAGGGGGTCTTTTAAATAAGGAAAAATAATTATAATAATTACAGTTTGCAATAATAATATTTAAAATAATATAATCTAATGCAATCAAGCTTTGACAAAAATCATAAAATTGACCCTAACTGTACTTAGACTCTAATTATAAAGTACCAATAATTATTCATTATAATCTTCAGATCATGAAAAGAATAAATAAAACTAAAAATTAACCAACAAATTATTGAAATAACTTTAAGGAAAGTTATTGAATAGGAAAATAGGAATATGAGTATTATGCATCTTAGAAAAAGCTTAAAACTTTCTCCGACGAAAACCGGGGTTTTTCTTCACCAGCAGTGGTCAATAGTCTGGTTAAGAAAACAGGAACAAACCAAACTTTCTCCAAAAAAGGGAAAAATTAAAACAAGATCTTTTAGGCCTACCCAGACATGAATAAATATGAGATGAGAAGGAACAAATTATGTAATTAGGAGGTGCTATATCAATCTGACCTGAGCAAAATTTGCTCACATCTCATGAATATTAAGTCGTTTCTTGACTTAAGGAGGAGCAAACAACGATGTAATTGCTAAGTAAGGGTATATAAACCATGTAAAACTGGGGAAGTAGGGAGATCTTGCAGAATTTTTGGGGGATCTTGCTGAATTTTCGTGGGGTGTCTGTTGTCTTGGTGAGCTACTCATTCTGTTTATTATATGTCCTTAATATTTTCATTACTGGAACTATAGCCAAAATTTATGTATGTAGACGTATTGGGGGTCTTTTTTATTGAAAACGCCACACTTTAATTTATTTCTGATCAAAAGAACTAAAAGAACGAAATGACTCAAAAAAAGATTCGTTCATTTTGATGAACGAGATTCAAAGATCTGAGTCACTAAAATGATTCGACTTCCAATCACTAATTGTGAATCATTATAAACCCTATGAATCATGGCAGCTTTTCTTCCCATGGTACAGTTGGCCTTGGTTTTAGGTTTAGTCCCTTTTCCGTCTGTGTGAAAATAGTGAAGAACTTGTTATGTTATTTATATCCCCTTCAGTTTTGTGTGGTTTGTAGGAGAGTTTATCGTCCAGGCTGTAAAAGAGACACGGCACGATCACTGTCTCAAAAATAGCTTTGTTACTAGCATGTCCCATGTGTGTGTGTGTGTGTGTGTGTGTGTGTGTGTGTGTGTGATTTTATTTATTTATTTTCGTTCCTTTTTTGACCTCCAGTTCGATACCGTAAACAGTTATCAATGTGCGCAAGTGTGTCCCTGTGGCACTTTTTTTTCTCTCCACCTTTCTCCAATCTGTTGCATTGCCTCCAGATTTTCTCACACCAGCCATCTTTCACATTTGATGCACCTCCTGCTTTGACATTCCATCACGTAACACCCCTCCCTTCTTTTCGCTAAAAAAGAAAAACTGTCTGCGTGTGCATTTTTGTGAATACGTTGACCCAAGTGTGAGATCCGTCCTACCATGTTATTGACTTTTAGGGTCAGGGGTCATATCTTAGCTACAAGACTTACGCATGCTAATTACACCCTCCCGCTAGCAAACAGCATGAACACGGAGATCTGACTGACCAGCAGCTGGTACCCAGGTGGAGCCCATATCCTCGGTCACGTTATAAATCATGCTGTCTTGAAATCAAACAAATAAATAAATAAATAAAAAGGCCAGACGCCCTGTGATGGATTGGCACCCTGTCCAGGGTGTACCCTGCCTCGTGCCCGAAGCCTCCTGGGATAGGCTCCAGGCCCCCCGCGACCCTGATCATAGGATAAAGCGGTATAGAAAATGGATGAATGAAAAGGCCAGACGTCTTAGTAGATGCGATGTCTGGATCACGGCATTGAGTGTCTCGACTGATCGGTGGTATGCGAGGCTGTAAATCCTGCTTCCGTCCATCTCGTGCATGCTTGCCAACCTTGGAGATTTTGTACTAAGAAAGATTGCGAGTCTCAGATTTATAACACATCTTTGGTCTTCTTGCGAAAAAAAAAAAAAAATCACACTTTGAGCTGTTGAGTAATTGCAAATGGCCGTGGGACATCATGCAACGTTTTTATTCAAATATGATCAACGGTGCATCATTGCACTGACAAGCATTTACAAGAGTTCTTGCTATTTCTTTCTTTATTTTTTTGCCAATGATGCTAATTAGTGATCCTTTGTACCTCTCAGCATTAACTTGATGCGTAGCCTATGTGGGGGGAAAAAAACACAATGTTGTTGGAGTAATGCTGCCTGTGAATAATTGATGAATGTGCATCCATGAAGCCCTGTTTATTGCTGTTTATTCTTTATTGCATTCCTTTATGTTCCTTTTGTCTTTGATGCACCTCCTTTATATTCATTAATTGAAAAGAGTGTTAAAAAGGAGCGGACTCGTGTTGTGAAAACATGCATGGTTGGTTCCTCACTAAATCCGACACCGAGTTGAAGAGAAGGGTGAAAATTGCAACAGCAAATCTTTAGGATCACTTCATAAGGTTACAAAAGGTTACCTGTGGCTCCACCCACATGCAGATCCTAACCTATCTAATGATGATCTGGTGATCAAATGAAGCGATGTTATTACACCACAGTATCGGCCGCAAATATCGGCAGCAGGTCAAACGCAATTTCTGTTTGTATTATAGATTCTTGTCTTTTATATGCAAAATATGTTTCAGACTCATTTTAGCCGTTTTATGTTTTCCTGTTTTTTTATATAAACATATATAGGGCTCAGGATTGTGCAGTATAGAGGGACAATATGAATCGAATTTTATTTCATTTAGCACAGATCCACACAAGCATGTGTTTTTCTAGTTGTTTTTGGTTGTTTTTATGACAAAATAATAATAATAATAATAATAATAATAATAATAATAATAGGCTCATTTTGAGAGTTCTACATTTTTGTGATGTCATTCCCATATTCCGGTAGTGGTAAACATTTACATGTTATAAATATATATTTGTTCAATCATCTTTGATCTATGCTGTGTTGTGATTTTAAGGGTTAATATGGAATTTAATATGAAGGTTGTATTACTACTTACTTACTGTCAGATGCAGTCAGGTTCCAGCTCATCTCAAAGATGCTCACTGGGGTTGCCGTCAGGGTTCCTGTGTTCCTCCAGTGCAATGTTAACACACCGTGGCTTCATGGACGCATTGTCATGCCGGAACAGGTTTGTTGGGAAATAACAACGTAATGCAGTTGTGATGGTCATAGAGCCGCTGTGTGTGTGTGTGTGTGTGTGTGTGTATGTTTGTGTATATACACTGATCAGCCATAACATTATGACCACCCGCCAAATAATTTCTTTTAGGGCATTTGGCAGGTGCCCTTATCCAGAGTGACTTACGTTGTTTATCTCATTATATATTATCCGAGCAGTTGAGGTTAAGGTCTTTGCTCAAGGGTGCGACAGGGGCAACTTGGTGTTGGTGGAGTTTGAACTGTGAACCTTCTGCTCAGTGGTTAAGTTCAATGCCTTAACCACTGAGCTCCCCCTCCTAATTAAGTAGGTCCTGCCTTTTGCCACCAGAACAAAGCTTTCCCAGAAGAGGTGAAGCTATTATAGCTGCACATGGTGAGTCAACATCATATTAAACCCTATGGATAAAGAATTGGATGTTACTCAAGTTCATATGCATGTGAACGCTGGCGAGCGAATGCTTTTGGTGATATAGTGTATTAGGCAGCACGTGAACGTATGTTGGAAGCAGAAAAAAAATTCAAGCATAAAGATTTGAGCGACTTTGAGTGAGAAGGGGCCAAACTGTGATGGCTAGAGGACTGGATCAGAGCAAGTCCAAAACGTGTGGGACGTTCCCAAGCTGCAGGGGTCAGGACGTACAAAAAGTAGGACGGAAGGAAAACCAGTGAAGTGGCGACAGGGTGGTTAGCACTGTCGCCTTGAGGCTCCAAGGTCTGGGTTCAATTCTTGGCCAGACTCGATTCCTTTTTCCGATTTTTGATCGATAAAAAATGCTTAATCTTAGCTAAAATTCCCAGCTTTTAACCGGCACACGCAAACGCGATCACATCACTGCAGTATTGAAGTCAATTCACTGGCTCCCGGTTCACTACAGGATTGATTTAAAAATTTTATTACTAGTTTTTAAATCACTGGATGCTTGTACATCTCTGAGATTTTACAACCGCATACAATATCAAGAAATCTCAGATCCTCAGACTCGTTACTCCTTTCTGACCGAACGTTTGCTGTCGCTGCGCATGAATTATGGAACAGTTCACCATTTAATATTAGAGCAGCAGCTACATTAGAAACTTTTAAATCCAGACTGAAAGCTCACTTCTTTTTCGAGCTGGGACATTTGATCCTCTTTATTCTTTTAAAGTTATTTATTTTACTTTAGTTTTGTTGATTACTTATTTAAATTAAATTATTTATGCATGATGTCATTTGATTATTGTTTTTATTAACTGTCACTACTGTAACTGATTTTTATTTACTTTTTGCATAGTTAAGGTCAAATTTGCTTTCATTTTACTGTATGTTGTTTAATTCTGGTCATTTTATTCCTATCATTGTACATCACTTTGGTCAACTTCGTGTTGTTTTTAAATGTGCTATGAATACCTTTGACTTGATTTGACTTCGCGCAGTTAAATGAAATCTGATGAACTCATGGAATATGTTTCAGTGGCCTTAAAACATGTTATAGGATAGAGAGTGCATTCTGCATTTGCAAAAGGTCCTAAACCCTGTAGTGTACTGGTAGCATATTTGCAGTACAGTAGTCTAGAAGTATATTTTTCCTTAGTAATTGGACTTGGCCAAAACCATACCAGCGTACTGCTGCTGTGATAAGAGTCTATTCATGGTTTATTACTCATGTATTCATAACAGTAAACATTGCTATAAACTACTTTAAAGACATACTTTAATATAATCTTATTATTATTATTATTATTATATATACATTAATCACTGTCATGTATGTACCTTAGTACATACAGTTTTCCAGTCCTTCTTTCTACACCACGTGTTTCTCTAAAAACATACCATTCTGACAGAGAAGGAAATAATTTGATGATTATAATGTGTCCAATAATTAATGTGTGTGTGAGAGTGGATAGTGCTTGGTGACTGTAAATCTTTGCCTTCCTCTTCACCGTCGTTTTCGTCCTCCGTTGTCACACATTCACATCTATGTCTCTGGAAAATCTTTACTTATTTCTGTCTCTGGATTATTTCTCCAGAGCTCATGTAACCTTTGACCTCGTGCACAAGTGCCTCTATCCAACTCTGCCAGATCCCACTTATGTGATGTTCCAGGAGTGGTATAGCCGCATTTGCCATCACAGACGAAGTTGTTCTACTGTTTTTCTCCCACTTTTACCATTTTTATTTAATTCTTTCCTTTTTTCTTTCTTTTCCCTTCGATGGATTCACACACATGCAATGTACTGGACACTTGTATGTGTAAAACGCCGCTTCCACTGTTTCACCACCAACTCATCAGCATAAACCATAAATCACAAAATTAACTTAATCTAACTATTCATTCACCACCAGCCACCTGGCCAGGACTTTTCCACCTGTCACTGTAGCCCTGTTAAAGGAAGTTCCAGTTC
>JAQQZS010000008.1:3228300-3230800 GCA_030068045.1 Platyallabes tihoni | reverse complement strand
TCTCTCTCTCTGTGCACTCTCTCTACCCTATCTTTACATTTGCATGTCCAATCTTTGGACACCATCAGTGACACCTTCCTACCTTACTGATCTACACTTTGATCATATTTCTGAAAAACCCTCCAAAACAAAGTGTTCCCTTGTTCCCCGTCTGTCGAAATATCAGCCCCGCTTTTATTTTCTCGCTCCTGATCCCAGCTGTCTGGCCACTGTTTCATAATGGTCCATCTTGCCAAGAATACTCAGTGACGTGACTCTCTCTCTTTTTTTTTCTTCTTCTTGCTTTTCTGTGAAATCTGGGGTTTCACAGGAAGTCTGTAGGTGGCGCCATTTTAGTGAGAATCAATATCAGGAGCAGTGTTCAGTGACTAAACAGAACCCAAAGTGGACGGATATTAGATGGAGGATTAAAATCTAATATCTATTTATAGATCGAGGAAGGAAGTGTTAGGGGTGAGCAGTGCGGTAAATCATGAGGTCTCCGTAATGATGTTATTACAATGATATGGGAGGAAAAAAAAAAATTTTACACACACACACACACACACACACACACACACACACACACACACACACACACACAGAGACAGAAAGACAGAGACAGAAACAAAGAAAGAAGACAGCTCAATGTTTCCTGTCTATATTGTGCTACTAGCTAAGAACCAAACATACTAAACAAAAGGTTTTTTCTTTTTTTGTTAAAACTACATAGAATAAATAGTCCACTTTGTATATCATGCTTTCTGAATCCCTGACAGATGTGTCTGACAAATCTCAGATCAAATTTAAATGGGGCGTGTCTCTTAAGCAATATCACACTCAAGGTGGTGCTGTTGTACTGAATATCAGCACAGGTGTGATGCAAGAATAGACATGAGGGCACAGTACTGAGTACTGAAGATTACAGTCGAGGGGGATACGAATTGCTTTTAAACAACAGTTTCATAGACACCATCTATTATAAATAGATATGACTATAAACTATATGATTTGTTTGTTTATTTATCCAGATATTTTGCTTCGCCAACACATATCCTTACGCGCCTGGTGGCACTGACTGGTGGAAGAGAATGATGTTGAGAATAAACCATGGAGGTGGTGGACAGTCCTGAGAGACTTACTTTATATGTCCACTTATTCCGCATTAGAATATCAGCTAACTTCCGTGGTTTTTGGCGTTGAATCCCAAATAGCATTAAATGGAAAGCTAGTACGCTATGTATGGTGTACAGTCCCTCGTTCCACATGCCAAGTCTTAATCAGGGGTTAGAGAGTGATTTGGGATTCAAACTTGTGTCAGAAGCTAGTCAGCTTTGTAGATGTAAAAAAAAAAAAAGAACAGAGGCGATTCAGAACGACTTGGAAGTGATTACTAAGGAGACAGCGTGTTGTTTAAGATAATGTTATGATTTATTTGGAATGTGAGTTTTGGCAGGCAGCTGCTCTCCCCTCTTCACCCATGCTGGCGACCGACAGATTGTTAGAACACCTGTGATGCGGAGTGACTCATATAGTTAAACATCCCAGTGCTGTTATTGTCTATTATCTCCACTTGTGGAATGCCTCTCTTCCAACCAGATTTCTTGGTCAAAACTAACTGTTGTGTATTTTGTGTTATCACCTGATACGACTATCTCTGAGACAGCTGCATGAGTCGACAATCAGGGCTGGAAAGGAATTAGTGCCAATCTTGCTTTTTGTTTCTTTGTACCGTTTTCACCATGTGAATGATCTCTTATGGCCACTGGTGGTGCTGTTACACAAAAACGTGCATCAGTTAAAAGCAAATAATCTGATGTGGACTGCAAAAACGAAATCTTGTTGTCTCTGGAAGACAGGGATGACCATTGCTGGCATGCTTTTTCCAAATGACATGACATTACAATATTGAAACATTGTACACAGGAATAAATTGTGTTAATAAACATCAAAGTTCCCTCAATAACCACTTCATAAAACCAACAGGTCGGTCTGATCTAACATACAGTTTAGACTGCGTGTTACTGGGTATCGCCACCTTGGATAGGCCCATCCTAGCATAGTTAGGATCACTCACTCACTTATCGTCTATACCGTTTTATCCTTTATTCAGGGTCGTGGGGGGCCTGGAGCCTATCCCAGAAGACAAACTCCATGAACACAAAGGCAGGAATCGAGCCTAGACCCTGGAGGTGCAAGGCGACAGTGCCAACCACTAAGCCACCCATAGTTAGGATGACTTTGATAAAATTACATTGAGATTATGTTGACTGATGCTCCAAAGACAATGTTGTAAATACAACCGCAAAACACCGAATTGTACCACTGCGCCACTCGGAGGCCCGAATTGTACCCTTTTTATTTAGAGCATTTATAGCGTTTACATATCCATTTGCACCACGTCCGAGCACATCCCAAAGCTTCCTGCACACACCATGTGTATCTAAGGCAGTGGTTCTCAAAGTGTGGGGCGCGCCCCACTAGTGGGGAATACAGACATGACAGGTGGGGCGCAATGAAC
>JAQQZS010000008.1:3210090-3222197 GCA_030068045.1 Platyallabes tihoni | reverse complement strand
TTGTCTGGAAGGCTATTCCAAAGCTTTGGAGCTAAATATGAAAATGCCCTACCCCCTTTTGTAGTTTTTGAAATTCTAGGAACTACCAGAAGTCCGGAGTTTTGTGATCTTAAAACGCGTGGTGGATTGTAGCGTATCAGAAGTCTGGTTAGGTATGTGGGAGCTAAACCATTTAAAGCCTTGTATGTAAGTGTTAGCGTTATCTGGAACAATATCGTACTCAAACATGTCACAAAAAACACTTTTCTTAGTCATTTACACACACAGTACCTCTGGGGAAAATGCTTATGTTCTGGAGGCTTTTGCTTGGTTTGCACTTTCACTACACATTTACATTGTCTGCACTAACTATCTTATTGATTAGCCATAATCGTTAGCAAGCCTCTGTTTGGCGACCACATTTTCCAGGTGGTTGCTTAGCAACAGTGTTCGCATGACGTTAACCGCTTTGAACAGTGAGCACACGTGTATAGCGTGCTTGTGCCATTCACAATGGAAGTTAGCTATGGGAATTATTGTCCAAAATGCTTTTAGGATGAACTTGGTGAATATGCGGTAAACAGACCTGAGTGACTCAGCTCCACCCCTTTAAATCTGCAACGTTTATATAAAGGCATCTCAAGTCTCAGTGCATCCTGAAAATGTTAAAATTGTATGACATAAGAACAGAATCAGAAATTGTAGCGGATATTCTAACGCGGAAAAGGTGGAAATATTAATTTAATCTTGTAAGTGTCTCAGGACTGTCTACCACCTCCTGGGTTTATTCCTCTCACCTTTTGTCTACATAGTACTGGTGAGAATCCCCACTTGACATCATGCCGTTGTACTGAATATCAGCGCGGCTGTGATGCGCAACCTGAGTACTGAAGGAATCAGCTGATATTCAGTACAACAGCACGTTCTCGAGTGTGATATTACTGAATTAATTCATATATTTCATCATATCATCTAATTTCTGTTCAGTCTAGGCTTTAATGTGCAAATCTCAAAGACAATTTGTTTGTGCTCCTTTGCTCAGCAAGTCCTGCAGACCAATAAATGAGTGAATGAATGAATAATAAAATAAATGCATGAATAAAATCTTATTTAAACAGTGTGTATATCGACAAATATTATAAATCATAGGAACTCTTAAAGTCATTATTTTATTTGACCCATAATGCAATGCAAATAAAATGAACGCACAATGAACTAGAGGGCCATACAGCACAAGCTCATATCATTAAACATAAACATATTTAGGCCTCTGAGTGGTGCAGTGGTAAAGCGCTCGCCCTATCATCCGGAGATCGCTGGTTCGAATCCCGGGTGATGCTGTAACCTCTCACAGCCGGAGGCCTAGAGAGACCTGATTGGCTGAGCTCTCTCAGAGGGGAGGGATGAGAGGCACTTGTGCTCCCACATTAATCACGGCTCTACAGCCAATCTGGGGCGTCTGTGAGCTCACGCACGCGGAAGGAGCGGCTAGCGCTTTCCTCCGAGTGTGTTACTCACCGCCCCCAACGGTGCGTAAGTGAGCAGTTCGAAAAAATACGGTCGGCTGACGTCACGCGGTTCGGAGGAAACATGTGGTAGCCCTCCCGGCTGAGTGGTAGTAGTAGCCTTAATGTGGAAGCCCCCTAGTGACGGGGAGGAATTGGACACGACTAAATTAGGGAGGAAAATCCAAAAAAAAAAAACAAAAAACATATTTGTCATACATTACCTGCTGAATGCAAGATTATCTTAAAAACTGACTAGCTACCAGGCTATTCACTAGCTAGCTCCTAGGCTACAATCTTGTGCTCAAAACCCCCCCCCCCTTTTTTTTTGTAATTTATGAGGTAAATGTCTATGTTCCAGACACACTTGTCTTGTTTTCACCATCACTACACATTTACATTGTCTGTAGTAACTAACTAATGGGATCGGATAGCCACAATCAATAGCTAGCATTTCCCCCCCCCAGTGGCTGAATATATAGTGTGTTTGTCTTTCCATGTGGAAAGCAAAGATTTACAAATTACATTAGAATGTGTGAGTTTCTTGAAGGTTTTCACTACAATTTGTTAGATTAAACACTACCATTCAAAATAATGCTTTTTCACCTTCACTTTTCATGCTACATTTCCTGTTTGCTGAGATTCACCTAATCAACAGAAGTACTTCTGTTGCCATGCAAAAATAGCATCTTATCAAGTGAAATATTTTTGAATGTCGCCAAACCTACCTAGAATTGATTAAAAATAAGTTTACAGCAGGTATAAGATTTTTAAGTTCATTTCTAGTCAAATGTTACTAAAATTGTGAAGTGAAAATTTCTTGTTCTACTGGCAGTGAATTTTGCTTATTTCAAGAAAAAAAATTACTACTGCCAAATAGAATTTATTATTATTATTTTTTTATATATATATATATATTTTTTGACTAAAATTTTAGTAAACTTTTATTAGAGGTGAGCATAATAATCTTACATTTGGTTTGCTGTAATAATCTTGTTATTTTACAAAAGTGTAGATAAATGAAACTATATTCAAGATAATTTCAACACATTTTTGCAGTGCGAACAGGGTAAAACATTTTTATTTTGCTAGCTAGTTTTCACATCATGCTAGCATACAAAAAAAGCAGTACTGACCAGTGTAAAACATGGAATATTTCTATTTTCACAAGCTAATTTTCACATGCTAAGATATAAAAAAAACACAAATATTGTAAATATCATATTGTTAAAAAAATTTTTGTTTTTCATAGTTAGTGAAATAGGAATAGGAAATTACATAAAACTACACAAAAAGAGCTTACGGGGAAAAATGAACACAGTTTAATAGTTCTTAGCTGAACCGTGGTGAGTTTGTTTTTAGCGCTTTGTGTATGCTAAAGAAGGCAAACGACGCTGACATTTTGGATTTAGCCAGTTCTACAGTTAAGAGTTTTATTTAAGTTTGCATGGAATGTATTGCATTTATTTACATTTTTTTACTGTGTAATATTGTATTTATATTGATATGGGATCTCCAATTAAAGAAAAGAATAAAAAGTTAAAAAATCCTCTAAGTAGGTCTTCTTACCTTGTTCTGTCGCCTTTTGCCTGGTGATTTTCTTTGCTGTGGGTCCTGGGATAGTTTGCAGAGGCAGAGCGAAGCAAGAACTCTGTAGGAGGAATCGAGAGAAAAAGAGAGAAAAAGAGAGAGAGAGAGAGAGAGAGCGATGAAGAGTGAATGGAGATAAAGGGAAATTACATTGATAGAGTCAAGAAGAGATGAAGAGAGATCATGAAATTTGAGCAGAACTTACTGTTTTACTCATTTTATGAGTCAGAGATAGATGGACTGAGACCAGGAGAGGGCAGAAATGGACGGAGAGTGATTGAATGAGGTGCCATGCTAACTCTGTGAATAGATAAGAGAGAGAGAGAGTGAGAGAGTGAGAGAAATTGGCTCGTCTGCTGCTGTAATACGAGTGTTTTATGCGGAACTTAAAAGTGTGAATACGAGAGCTAAGCTGTAGCTCGGAGATCCTTTAGGCACAATGTTCATTCATGAAAGAAAATGAGAGAGAGAGCGAAAGAGAGATGGAGAAGGGGGGGAGAGTCATAATTTGTCTTACTGCAGCAACACAAAAATCACTTCTATACGGCTCTTCCTCCTGGTGTGTGTGTATGTGTGTGTGTACAAGAGTGTGTTTCTTCATCAGGAATTGGAAAGATTTTCCTAATCACACTTCGATGTGTGTGCCAGCAATGAATGGGTTACGCACGGCTCTGAATGGACTGCATCATGTTTCAGTACTGCACTGAATGAGAGAGAGAGAGAGAGAGAGAGAGAGAGAGAGAGAATTAATGCTCTGCAGTCCTTTCTCCCCATTTTGTGGACCTCAGCATATAATGGTCCTACCTTCAGCTTTTCTCATGCTCCCATCTTCCCCCATTCTCTCTCTCTCTCTCTCTGATTGGATGCTTTGTGAGCACCAGTGATTGATCAAGAGCCAGAGGAAATAGTTAAGTCAGTGGAGAACATATTTGTTATGCGATCTTTAACGTGTGTTTGAGATCCGCCATCGGCCGTACATGAGAGAACACACGCAACTCTGGAGCGCCTGTCCATCACGACGCAGAGTGTCAACCTAAAAGCACTTTATGCTTCCTCTGCTCACTCGCCCGTCAATTATTTTGACCCTGAGTTGTAATTATATGATGAATAATTGATTAGAATTTTGCAGGGAGTGTAAGAATTTAAGAAGTAATACTAATCGGTATTTAAGTGTTTAAAATAATAGCATGAAGGTTATCTTTTTTTAAAATATGAAATTTATTTAGGAGTTGCTACTGGGTTCCAAAAGCATTCAGTATTTATTTAGTATAAATTTTGTTAATCGTTGTTCCTACAATCAAGACACTATGATTCTGGAAAGAATCAAATGCTTATAATGAAATGACACGTTTTGCTTTTTTTTTTTTTTTAATGTTTTGCTGCAAAGGATAAAATTTCTCTGCCCTGAGAATATACAATGCATTAACACTGGAGACTCCTTCTGTTAATGGTACATAAATGTTTCCCTCAAGGAGAAAACTTCACCACATCAGCAATTCTATGAAGACAAAGTTTGTTGCTGAGCGCAGTGTCATCTCTCCTGTGCTTTGTTTTATTTCTGAATAAATTGTTAATTTTATACTGTATTCTTTACATACACAATTCCGAAAGCATTGGCAATTCTGTGCTTTATTTTTAGACAAAGACTCTCACTCTGCTTTATCCTGTACAGGGTCACAGGGGGTATCCTAGGAGACTTAGGACACAAGACGGGGTACACCCCCTGGATGGGGTAACAATCCATTACAGGGCACACACACTACAGGCAATTTGGGAACACCAGGTAGCCTAACCTGCATGTCTCTGTGGACAGAAAACCGGAGAACATGCAAACTTCACACACACAAACCCCAAGGCGGGAATCGAACCCTCGACCATGGAGGTGCAAGCCGATAGTGCTAACCACTATGCCGCTGTGCCGCCTTAGACGAAGACTCATAAAATGAAAATTAAACCATTCCTATAAATCTATTATTATCATTATTGACATATGGTCTCATACAGATGTACATTAAAGCATTGACTGAGAGTGGAGCAAGACTTTAAAGTTGCATCGATCATTAATTCAGGAATAAAATACATGAGAGAGAGAGAGAGAAAATATCACATTTACAGTATGCAAGTATTAATAGTTTGAGATCAAGTCATGCAGTAAAAACAGGCAGTTGACGATGATCAGCAATGTTGGATAAATGTACAAGGAGCATTGAAGTCAAACCGAGACTGCCAGCTGCAGTCGTTCCTGTAAACATTTCACGAGTGGAACTTAAAATCCGACGTATAACTTATCGCCAACTCGCGGAATAGACGAATCTGTCTGTGGGAACTGTACACACAGTCATTCACCAACATCACTGGGAGTTATTACCACATCCCCCATACAGTCCTGACCTCGCTTCAAGCTGTTTCCACATGTAGATAGAGATAGATAGATACTATAGTGATCCCGAGGGAAATTCCAAAAACCACATATTGGTATTGGCAGCAGTGGGATTTAAACTCACAACCCCAAGGAGACTGAATCCTTAAGCCAGCACCGTAGACCGTTCGGCCACACTACCTTTTAATGTATGTGCAATTAAAGGAGTTCCTGGGAGGCCAGCGTCTAATCATGACTGAGAAAACTTTTTACCTTGATGGTGTCCAAGCTGTAGTGAAACACAGGGATAAGTGCATTAGTGTAGCAGGGGATTATTGAGAAAAATGAAGGGTGTTTTTACTCTCATAACTGTGTTCTGTTATTCCGCACAATCAAAAGTCCTGGTTTGACTTGAATGTCATTCGTAGTAGAGTCCTGAAGGATGTATGCAGATGCTCCATGCTACTTGCCACACCACTAAATACAGTATATTGTTCCTTTATTGCCAAAACCCTTAACATAGACGAGAGGATTGTACGTTAATCTGTTGTTCAGGTATCGCTTCCCTCCACTACAAGTTCGCCGTGTGCTCGAGCCACTTTCCAGCTCAGAGCACGCATAATGCAACATCTGGCTCAGTATTGCATTTGCACTGCAAAGCTGTCACTGCAGGTGTAAAGACGAAAATAGTAGCACTTTTTGTGTTCAAGTAAAGAAATAAAAGAAATTAAAGCATACTGTATTAAACAACTAGAATGCACAATTCATTTTAGTTTTAATTGCAGAGACAAATCCAGAGGAAAACAGACATTAAGATTAACCTTTGAGAAGAACAAGATTGTGAAGTGTAGATTCTCTTCAAGTCCGCACAAGATTATAGATATTTATCTATTCATAAATATTGGTAAAAATTATTTTAAAAAAAGAAGGTTGTGATGTTGAAAATATGTCATAAGGACAAGTCATGCTGTGTTTCTCTATATGAACATAACATGAGACTGATTTAGATGGGAATTTTCAGGCGGCACTTTATCCTAGTCGGATTCCCGAAGCATCTGGAGTGTATTTTGGAATACACTCTGGAAGGCACACCATGTGCAAATATATTCACAAACGCATTTACACTTAGAGCCATGTTGAACCAGCCAAGCTACCAATTGGTATGTTTTTGGATGTTGGATAAAATGCTGCGTCACTCCTGAAATACACTACATAGAGTGTAATACAGTACCTAATAACAGAGTTAAGTAATAGACTTGCAAGCTTTTCCTAGAGGCTTTAATAAACTACCTGCTTTAACTGTACATAAATAAACTTTCTTAAATGTTATTGCAACTGTTCAACCATATTTCCTTGCAAATGCTTCAAACTAACATCTTAACTCTTTAACGTCCTCACTAGAACCATCCACGAAGGAAAATTTTCCTTGCATTGGTTTTATTTCCTTGGGTTATAACAACAATGGATATGCATCTCTTCCAAATGGTTGAGATGTTGCTTCAGGGTAAAAGTGGTAAAAATCAGTATATTTACAAATACCAAATAAAATGTCAAACAACATGCAAACTTTTGGCATTGTGGTGCAACAGCACAAATGTTGTATTCAACAGAGCAATGGGACACATTGCAAAATCTGTGGATCTGTGGATTTATTTAGAGTTGCGTACCTCAACCGAATGGTAGAGATGGCTTAGTCAGGTCAATAAGAAATAGTAACTGAAAAAAAGTTGAGCTGAATGTTAAAGAGTTAAACAAGGAATCCCCGCAAAATGTAAAGATGTCATTGGATGTCATAACAGAAATCTGCAAACATGCAAGGATGCGATGTACATTAATGTTTTCCAGTCCAATGACTATGAATGGGTCATTGTACCTCTGTGGTTAAATGTTTTTTTTCCCCTGTTGTACATGTGTACACAGAGCTGCAGAATGAAAAAATTGAAGCCATTAAGTTCTGAATCTTGTTACCAGCAAAATTTATGAAAGTTATGAAATGCTTTTTGTTAGAGGCGGAGCAATTGAGGCTGAAGCTACAGTGGTTAAATGACAAATATACTCAGCGTAATATGAGCCTTTTGTACACTTTTCCGATGAAAGTTTATCACAACTCTAGTTCCCATCTGGAAGTCTGGTGGCACCTGGTGGTATCACAAGCGTTGCCTAGAGTGGCTGAGATCGTCTCTGGCGATGTTGTGCTGGCAGAAATATAGGGTTAGGGGTGAGGGTAAGCAGTGGGTGTTCCTGAGCCAAATCTCGTCAATATAGTCAAAATTTAAAGCGTTTTTTAAAGCAGTTAGCGGTTGATAAGCAGGCTACTTGTCTTTCGTTGCTACTGGAAAAGCCCTGTGGTTGGTCGTGGTAATTAATTGAACCCTTCCTGTTAAAGTGAACTGAACGTCTCTTGGCCATCAGACTTTCCACCGAGCCAGTATACTGTACAAGCTACTGTGTGTAGAAAGCTGCCTTGCTAGAAGGTTGAGTCAGAAGGCTGCGTTCATTCATCAGTTAGCGCTAACTTGTTCTGAAGTACAGTTTTAGTCATCTCAAGGCAAACAGTACTAATGTGAGGTGGATTACACGAGTGCTTTTAATACAGACACAGCCTTTGTTCAATGTTTAAATGATTGGATGTAGATTCAGGTTAAAATGAAGGAACAGTACACACAGCTGCTGGCAAACACACACACACACACACACACACACACAAAGCAGGACTACAACATAAGAAACAAGGACGTGCTCCCCATAAATGCAGTCTAATATCAGGACGGATGATGAAAGCAAAGTGTCTCTTGTGATTTTTTAAGTCGTTTATTCCTCGTGGAGGTCTGATTCTAGTTCTGGGTCAAATTTTTCACACAGGTCTAGTATAATTCTGATTTGTACTGTACAAGGTATCAGTTGAGTTTGAGATGTCAGCAAATAAACTCTAGAGCTTTCAGACCTGTCATGTTTGCTAAGCTAATTTATACGAGGATGAAATGATAGGCGTAGACAGACGCCAGCTTCTGAACCTTCACTGCTAAGCTGTGAGTATATTTCTACATTCCTAGTATATTAAAGAACTCAAGTCAACCTAAATGCCAAGATATAGATATATGGCAAGTTTTTCCTCATATTTATGGATCGTTATGAAAGTTTTTTTCATAAGGGTAAATATGTATAAAAGAACATTTTAGGACATTTTTGTAGTTTCTAGGCCGTTAACAAAAATGCATTAACTTTTCATTATTATATATGGATCATGTTAAGGGTTTGGGCTACGAGTGAGAGAAGATTTCTCCAACAGGTACTTCGGTACATGACGTTAAAGTAAACAGTCCTAGCAATGCAGGCTTGGATGAAGAATATGGTTGATCACATTTCTGTTCATAGTCATGATAATAAAAGGTTTGTTAACATGCCGCTTAGCTGAGCTGAGCTCGCAGGAATCAGGTTACTATCATGAAAATATGCAATGCAGCGCAGTACAACACACTCTACAATTTGGATATGTTGCGTTTTTCATTTGTCCATTATAGCGCAACCATTATCTGTTCTATGTAAAAGCCTACCGAGTGTATAAAATAATACTACTATCTGTATATGGATTTATATCTGAAGTGTGTGTGGTCTAATCTGAACATTTAAATTGTAAAATATGCTCTGCCTTTAGAAACGCTTGAAAACAATTACCAGGTTTTAACAAAATTCTGCCTCTGACCGTTCCTCATCCTCAGCTATATCACTCGAGTAGTTCGTATATTTCTTTGCCTGCTGTAATATATTTCTTAGGATGTCCAAAAGCCTCCATACATAGGCAAATCTTTGTGTTGTATCTTTTACTGGTACACCACGGTCTTCACATGGGGGGCGGGGTTATACATCTTCAGATATCCACATGGCTACATCGACCAATCTGTGATCAGTACACGGAAACTGTCCCCATTGTATGGAGACTTTTAGGACACCCTGTACAAAGCGCCACGCTTTAAGAATTTACGCCTTAAAAATAAAATTTTTGAAGAATTTGCAAGAAATTTGTCTCGGTCTACGAAGCATTTTCCGCATAGGAGCTGTTCAAAACTCGTTTGCATCAGTGGAAAGTACAGTGAGTGAAGCGAGTTTACATATTTTGTTGTGGGTTTTTGCATTTTGTGCAAAATTTTGTGAAGACAGCACCATGGGTCCTAAGAATGTTATCAAGAAGAAACTGGAGCCGCTTTCAGTTTAATTTTTTAAGCAGTTGGTGCCAAGAGGAATCATAAATTAACGTTAAGTGAGGTTTAATGTCTATTTATTTCATATTTTACTTCATGAATATGTCTCATCTAAATGTTATTGTTTTTATATGCAAAAATATGATTATAGTGTTGGAAATTGGTAATATTGGTAAAATGTTTAGGTGGCTGGAACGGAATATCCGCATTTACATTATTTCCTATGGGAAAATGGGTTTCACAATACGAAATTTCGCCTTAAGAACTCGCCTCCAGAACGGATTAAATTTGTATGCCGGGGTTCTGCTGTATTTTTATTTGGTTACATCCTTAAACCCTAAACGGGGTACTTCTAAGAAGCTAAGAAACCTTATTGTAGACAGAGAGCTCTTGAGGAACCGTTCTAAGAGTGCAGGTTCACTGACTGCATGTCTGATGATACGTTTCCGACAAGAGTTGCACTTGAGACAAGAACAAAGCAGTCGAAGGTTAAGTGGCATTAAGTGAATGCTTTGCTGCCTACGTTGGCAGGTTGCCAGTGCTGGGATTTGAACTCAAAACCATCTTATGAGGTCAGTTTGCTGCCATGAGTGCTTAGGTTCTCCTCTTATTTCAATCTCAGCTCACTTGATGTGATGAAGCGCTTGATTCATGATTCGGCTCACGGCCAAAACACAGTATTGGTGCTGAGTTTATTTTTCTATGTTATACATATAATACAGAAAATGTGTGTGCTACTTCTGAAGTTTATGCAACATGGAAGTGACCAATCTCAATTTCCCGCTTCATTTTGTTAACTTCAGCTGTTTTGGAGAGATGATTTTATATGTGCCCCGAAAATGGGCATTTTTCAGCATTATGCTGTCTTAATAATAATTTAAATTACAAATCATTCATAGTTTTTTATGTTTACTGATACTAAAATTAATGTTAGCTACTAGAAACAAATGTCCAGTAAAAATTGTTGCTTAAATTAAAGTATTCCTTGCAAAAGGATTTTTTCCTCCAACCAAGATCTGTAGTGTCTGTAACCATGTCAAATTCATGCTGCAATATTTTAACAATTTTGCATTTTGGAATAATAAACTTTTTCACGTTTAGGTCTTTTCGAGTTAAAGTTTCATCTGCATGACAATTAATATCATTGGTAGATTTGAATTCAAAAAAGTTACGTACACTACATAAAATGGCAAGAGATTGTATTTAGCAAATGTGTTCCTTTTATATTTTTATCTATTAAAAATATAAACATGTATGCATATTTACAAAAAGCGAAGCATGAATTCATGAGATAAGATGCATTAAAGTATTATGGTGGAAATTTTTAAAATAATAATAATAATAATAATAATACATTTTATTTACAATACACTTATAATATTTGAAGGGAATCTCAAAGTGCTACAAATTATTTCAACCCCAATAAAAAGATAAGTTTTAAGACCAGATTTAAAATCATCAACAGTCCGTGTCGTCCTCAGATACTCTGGAAGAGTGTTTCATAGTCTAGTACATTGTTATATGACCCTATCTGAAAAATACACATATTCACCTTTATGTTTTTCACTATCAGGTTGTTTGAGAAGGGGAATGAGAAGGGAGGGTACTAGGGGCGGCACGGTGGCGTAGTGGTTGGTACCTGTTCTGTGAGCATGGAGTTTGCATGTTCTCAGCTATGCTTGGTGGGTTTCCTCCAGGTGCTCCGGTTTTCCTCCAAGACATACAGGTTGGGCGTCCCCAAACTGCCCCATAGTGAGTGAATAAGCACGTGTGTGTGTGTGTGTGTGTGTGTACATGTGTGCCCTGTAATGGATTGTCACTCCATCCCCGCCTCGAGACTCCCTAAGTCTCCCGGGACAGGACAAAGGACAAGGGGCAGTAATTAGTTTGGATTAGTTTTTGGATTTGCACGTTCTTCATGATTTGGCTCAAAATGAATCATATGAAAAGTGAGCAGTGTGTGTGTGTGTGTGTGTGTGTGTGTTATCTAAAGCATCTCTCTCTCTCTCTCTCTCAGGCTCCTCCCCCTCTCCGTGTTTCTCTCCCCCCCCGCCCCCCCTCCTCCTCCTCTATGCTCAGCTCGGTGTGCGTCTCCTCTTTCAGAGGGCGCAAGGGTGGCAGCAAGTCGTGCGCCAAAGCATGCGCGAGCGCCGACATGACTTGCCCGTCGGACAGCGAGCGCATCGTCATCAACTGCGGCGGCGTACGGCACGAGACCTACCGCAGCACGCTCCGCACGCTGCCCGGCACGCGCCTGTCGTGGCTCACCGAGCCCGACGCGTGCAGTAACTTCGACTACGACCCGAAGTCGGACGAGTTCTTCTTCGACCGGCACCCGAGCACGTTCGCCTTCATCCTCAACTACTACCGCACCGGCAAGCTGCACTGCCCCGGCGATGTGTGCGGCCCGCTGTTCGAGGAGGAGCTCGCCTTCTGGGGCATCGACGAGACCGACGTGGAGGCGTGCTGCTGGAT
>JAQQZS010000008.1:3192404-3203601 GCA_030068045.1 Platyallabes tihoni | reverse complement strand
CCGGGCCCCCCCCCCCCCCCCCCCCTCTGTCTCGCCTCCTGTGCTATAGCGTAACACTGCGGCGGCTCATACTAGCTGACTGCGCGCTGATTTCTGCTGCAGCACAGAAGCACAGTATAGAGAGGGGGGTTGAAAAGAGACCGTGGACTCTCTGTATGTGTGTGTGTGTGTGTGTGTGTGTGTGTGTGTGCATGAATGTTTGAGAAAGAGATGCATACATACTCTTTATATCTTCTGTCAGCGTTTTTTTGTCATTTTCATTTTTCTACTCTATGTGTGTATGTGTGCTCGAGTGTGTGTGTGTGTGTGTGTGTGTGTGTGTGTGTGTGTGTGTGTGTTCGTGTGCGCATTCTCTGACAGATTTAACTGTCTTGCTGTAGTAACCTCAGCACATGTTCTTAATTTTGCATTACTCTCCCTATGGTTGAACACACACACACACACACACACACACACACACACACTGAGACACACTGCGGCTGTGCTACCTCTCACCTCCCCACAGAACCCCCATCCACACCCCCCCCACCCCCCCCACGACCTCACGGACGTGGAACGGAACGGACGCAGTGCATTTCATTAAGAGGCGCTCGCTCATGAGCCATAAGTCAAACAGACTCTCTCTCTCTCTGTCTCTCTCTATCTTTGTCTCTCTCTCTGTCTCTCTCTGTCTTTGTCTCTCTCTCTGTCTCTCTCTCTCTCTCTCTCTCTCTTTCTCTCTCTCTCTCGCTCCGGTGGGAGAGCGCAGGGTGACAGGGGTGGGATTGTGGGATTGCATTACTAAAATCAGCACTGAGGCACTTCTCAGTCCGCACGCTTGTTCTGGTTCATCTCTGTTATTCCTGCATTTCAGCTCTTCTGTATGTTTTGCTGTGAAAGCAGGGTGTTTAATTATCCTGATGCTGCAGCACTCCGGGGCTGACCCACATGCTAAATTGCCAATCGGTTTATTAGCGCATAGATCATATCGCGCGCCGGGGGAACCGGAGACCTGCTGATAGGTCACTTCATGTTGGTTTTTTACAGTAAGAAAGAAAAAAAGTTCTACATTCGGTTTAATGCGATTCAGCAGAAATTATACCTTATTATTTCTATAGTAACGGCTCATTCACAGAGACGTGTGTTTGATTAAATGAACCGAACCATCCATCCATCCATCCATCCATCAGGGTCAGAGACGCAGCCTGGAGGCGGTCGCAGGGAACTCAGGGCACAAGGTGAGGCGCATCCTGGATGGGGTGCGAGCCAGAGGTGGAAGGTGACTGAGTGCAGTAGCAATCAAAAATTTGGGCATGAGTTTGGATTTATTTTCTTTCACCAATTAACAAACAGCACCGATGCTGTGCAGGAGATATATATATATATTCAGCATTTACAGAAGGAGTCTCCAGTGCCAGTGCTTTGTCGGTTTTTCATTTTGGGAAAGTCTTCAGGACATTAGTGCCAACTAGAGAGAGAGAGAGAGAGAGAGAGAGAAGCTGGTGTCGGTAAGAAGCCTTTTGTTGTCTTACATGAGAACAAGAACTTATTTCTGGGGTGATCCACAACATTAAATGTAACTATAAATAACTTTGACAAGAGGAATAAAACTTATGGATATGCCATGTGTGGTGTAACAGGAACTTCACTCCATTAGACCAGTCTGTCTATGTTTTTTCATTCAAAAAAATAAAGAGGTGTTGTGATGTAACAGTGCTCGATTTGCATACTCCATGTCGTACAAACACCGGTACTGTACCTGTACAGTCAGAATCTTACAGACATTATGGCCCATCTCGTTTAGCAGCAACAGCAACAAAAAGATGATTTTTAAGGCTTTATTTACAAAGCAAAAATAAAGCAGACTTTTATCTCCGTCTTTGTGTTTCTCATCATGTTCCTCATGATCAACCCCAGGTTTTAAAAGAAGTGATCAGCAGCAAACGAGCCTCCATTAAAACAATGCAGTTTAATACTTTATTACCCTACTCCTCTCGTCCCGTTCTGCGGCGCGAGTGGTTTCGCCAGCAATTAGATTGTTCGCCAATAGACGTACCAAAGCATGTATTTATTTCCCCTGCATGCAGAAATCAGCTAAGACGAACGAGAATCTGCTGAACATGCTGTCAGCGATCAACCGCCAGCCGTTCACGCACAAAAGCTCAAAAGCCCCCCCCCCCTCCTTTTTTTTCTTGCCATGCCCGAACAAACATTCGATGGACTAGAGAAACGCGCTCGCAGCGTTTCTTAGCAACAGCCCGGAGTCAAAATAAACCCGCTATACATTATTCTTAGAAAGCCACTTTGTTCCTGCTGCCAAATTTCTCTTGTGGGGTAAAAAGGCATTAATTAACGTCAGTCCTCTGCAGTTCACCTTGGGTTGGCTTTGCAAGCTAAATCGTGGTTTCACAGAGTCGGAGTCGGAGAGGTCTCCTAAATTTTTGGTGCGAGATGTAATGTCAGGTCTACGTCATGTTACTGGTATGCTCAGAGTTCTGAAATTCCAGAAACAGTTTCATTGTTGTTTTCTTGTCACCAGGAAATACATGGATTTGTAGGTTTAATGTGAGGAAAAAACACTGCACTTTAATGTTTTCCTAGTTGTCTCTCCGCCTGTGTGTGTGTGTGTGTGTGTGTGTGTAGTACAGTGTAGTGTAATGTAGTGTAGTGTTCTCCTGCACCACACTCTCAGCCTGAGCGAGATGTCAGTGGCGCTGTCCAGTGCTGAAATCAGCAAAAGGAGCAAATAAGCCGTCATTAAAACAGCATTCTTACTTATCCTCATTACTGGTTGCTTTACTTGTGTTGTGATGCTTGTTTATTTAAAATTTCATTTCATTTTTATATTTGTTCTCTTCAACACAAAAACTAATATTATGACATTAAACGGGTTGTCTTTGAAATCCCTCCATGGGTCATGTAACCATTGATGCATATCCACATGGGTGAGTCAAAAAACAATTTAAATGAACTTTTAGAAAAGATAAATGCATAATTTGTCGACATAATTTCTTTGCTTTTTGATACTATTTCTTTATTGAAAAATGTTTTTACGCTGAGCTGTGAGCCACGGATGCACCGCTGGCTTCATTTCTTCATCAGAAGTGAATCTTCCTCCTTTGTAGGGCTACTTTCAGGGGAAACAAACAGGCAAAAGTCTGATGGAGCGAGATCAGGACTGTAGAGAGGATGCTTTAACACCTCAAAACCAGAAAAAAAAGTTTTTGCAGAGTGTCAAAAGTGTGTGTAGACTTTTGTTTTAGGGCCCTGTGGATGGTACGGATGCTGGGGTTTGCTGTAGACACAGGATCTTGGTGAGGATAATGGTGGTGGTAATTGGTGGTGCTGGGGAATTGGTGACACAAGGGATGCTGGGGACACTGGGCACCCTGTTGAGGTTGTGAATAGTAGGGAAACTGGGAATACTGGGGATGATGGGGATGTTTTAAGGGCAGTGGGAATGCTGGAGGAACTTGTAGTGCTAGGGATGCTGGGGACACTATAGCTGCGGACAAGACTGGGAACACAACCCATAAGCCTGAAACACTGGTGATGGTAGGAGCATTGGTGATGCTGGGACACTGGGCACACTGGGGATTTTGCAGATCACTGAGAATTGGGGACATTGGGGATGCTTGGAAGACTGGGAATGCAAGAAGCCTTGGTGGAACTGGGGATTCTGGGGACATTAGGGATTCTTGAGATAGTGGAGATGCTGGAAACACTGGAGATGCAGGGCACATTGGGGATACTGGGGAATCTGGGGATGTGGAGAACACCAGGTATGCAGGGGTTATAGAAACGAGGTTGTACCCTGCATCTTAATCAGCTTATAAGAAGTCAGAAGTCATATGCAGTAATGCAGGTGATGCCTCAGTAAATGCCACTTCCATTACTAATAACTGCCCTGACTGTTGTCTCAGTGTTTGGTGTCCTTTTACTAAGTGTATCCATATTTTCTAAAAACATGTCACCTAAAGCATGTCCCCTTTATGCCATGCTGTCCCAGCAAGTTCTGGTACTTGCCTCTGGTATAGCCTTGTCTATGTAAGTCGTCATGATGGTACAAACCATACCATGACTTGTTTCTTTGAGACTTATGATGCAACAAATTGAGAAGAAATAAAACAGAATTGGTATGCAGAGTGAAATGCAGTGATATTAAATTATACAAACCTAGTTACATTACAATATAACTCAATATTAAACGGGTTTTATTAGGGTGTAAAGAGGCACGGAGATCTGCGTAAATACTCCAGAGTCTTTTTTTATGTATTTGGTTGATGCTTTTATCCAAAGTGATTCATGACTGAGGTAGGATCCAGAGCAAGAAGTAGCGGCTCGTCTTCAAATGTTAGGACGGAATAGTCCAGGAGATCACTCATGCACTTCATTAAGATCTGCCAAGTATCTTGCATAATATATTTTTTTGAAGTCCTAGTTTTTTTGCTATAAGTCTGTCCAAGTACAGTAAGTGTTTGTCCTCAGATCAAGAATGCTAAACGCGTTGACACTCAAGCTAGAACGGCTGAATGATGGTGTAAGAGGCGGAGCTTTCTGAATTCATCAGATGTTAAGGTGCCTCCCGTGGTGGTTCACACGGGAATCCCATAAGATATTTTTTTCTCAGAGCTGATATTTATTAGGCCTTTAATGTCCCCTCTCTTGACCTTTTCGCTCCAAGAAATGTTGTTTAAGTCACGGAAAATGAAAGCGTTTCGCTCGACTTTTCTCACCTGTCCGTGGCTTTTTGCCGGCTGTCCGTACCCTGCACTATAAACGTCCCGGTTCCCTCCGCTCTGCTCCCCTCTGGGTGACACTGGGTGGTGAACACTGGTGCTGAAAATAAGCGCTGTGCGTCACAGCCTGGGGCTTTTTTCACTTAAAAACAGTGCTGTGACTTGAACCCTAGGAGCGAGGCGCATCGTCCTTCACTTTCTCAGCAGCGTTCGGTTTATTTATTGCCAACCTAGAGGACGTGTTAAACACAGCAGGTTTACATCCTGTCGTTATTTCTTTTTTATACAGGAGAAAGGACGAAGGAGAAACGTTTGCACGTTGCAGCTTCTCTGGTAACGTGATGACCTGCATTTTTCCTTTTTTTCTTTTTTTCTTTTTATTAACTGTAAAATGTTGAAAAAGGAAAAAATAAGAGAGGTCGTTGAGGGAGCTGTTTAAGAGAGAAAATAACCACTTATATTGTGGATTTTCTGTATCATTAAGGTTAACCAGGAACAGGTAAAAATAAATGATGTGCTGATTTTTAATGAATCGATGTTTGTAATGTCTGGTATGAAAGAAATTATGTACTTTGGTTTGACGAATTCGTAAATATTAATAATTTTGAAATATAATTCTAGGATAAACATACACCATGTGTTCTAACATCCTAAATGTAAAATCTAAGATGTTTTAACAAAGAAACACCCTAAAACTAACTATTGAACATGAGAACAAACATTATAGGTTCTAACATTCTAATTCTGGAATATGAGAAATAAACACTATGTTTCAACATTATAATTATACAATGTGAGAAATTATTTTAATGTATTCATTAACATGTTCTAACATACTATCTAACATACTGTAAGATACTAATTTAAGATAAAAATGTCTGCTCTAAAGTAACAATCTAACATTTTATTTTTGGAATATGAGAAAACTACCTCTAGGTTCTAATATTTCAGATAAGAAATTATACAAAAACAAAACGTTTAAAGTTCTAACATTGTAATTCTATAATTGGATAAATTTTAGAGTAACATTCTAACTCTAAAACATGAGAACGAACATTATAGGTTCTAACATTCTAATTCTGGATTATGAGAAATAAACACTATGGTCCAACATGTCAATACTAGAATATGAGAAACTAACAGACAACTAATCTAACAAACAACTAAATTCCAATTTTAGAATGTGAGAAATTCTTTAAATAAATAATAAATAGATAAGCTCAAACTTGTAATATATACGCTGTAAATGTATATTAGAATATTGTACTGGAGAAACAATAAACACAAATCAACACTATTGGAATTTTGGAATATGTCAAGGTTCTAATATTTTAGTTGTAGAATATAAGAAATTCTCACTCACTCACTCATCTTCTATACCGCTTTATCCTGTATTCAGGGTCGTGGGGGCCTGGAGCCTATCACAGGAGGCTTAGGGCACGAGGCAGGGTACACCTTGGCCAGGGTGCCAATCCATCGCAGGGCACACACACATACACACACTACAGGCAATTTGGGAACGCCAGTCAGCCTAACCTGCATATCTTTAGACTGTGGGAGGAAACCGGAGTACCCGGAGGAAACCCACCAAGCATGGGGAGAACAACCTCCATGCACACAGAGACGGGTATCGAGCCCGGACCCTGGAGGTGCAAGGCGACAGTGCTAACCACTACACCACCGTGCCGCCTAAAATAAATTCTACAAAATAAAAATTAAGTCAACACTAAAAACAAAAATATAAGAAAAAACAAAAACATTTTTAGTTCTAAAATTTTTATTTGAGAATTAATGCTATTGTAGTGAAACAGTCTAAAAACACTGTGTCCTAAAATCCAAATTGTACAATATAAAAAGTGATTTACAAACATTATAAAGTTGTAACACATGGATTCCAGACTATGAGAAATTCTAAAAGTAACATTCTGAGTTCTAACAGTCTAATATGGCGTATGAGCGATGCTGCAGTAGAGTAACAGTCGCAGTTTTCACATTGCAGAATATAAGCTGTTCTCTAATAACAGTTTGGGTTCTACTGTACTAATTTGCGGTTATGAGCAACACTAGAGTAATATTATAAGATCTAACATTCTACTTCTACAATTAACTCTGTTTCTGGAATCTTTGTGTCTGTGTCTCCTCGGGCTTAATTACGACGCTCTCTGCATTTTCAGTGCACGAGCATCCCCGAGTTCCTCGTCGCGGCGCCTTCGCATTAGAAGTATTGATGCGAGAGTGAGCACTCCCCCGCTGCATCTTTTTTTTTTTCTCTCCCCTAACTTCATCTACTAGAGTCTAAATATAGTACGGACGATTAGCAGGGGGATACGGGGCGAGAACACCGAATTCTCCTACCACTCTGCGACATATGCAGGTCTCCCAAACCCCCCCGCTCCCCCTCGTCCCCCTCGTCCTCCTCCTTCTCCTAATGTGGATGGTTAAGATGGTGGATGCAGCAGATTTTTTTTTATGCACACTGTTCCTGGTGTCACCTCTCAGAGTAATGGGCATGTGTGAAAGTGTGAGGGGTAGAACACTGCAGGACTTCATTAATTACTGCGGGTGTTGATGGTGCGGCATTGTAATGTGTTGAATTAACACCTACAGTGGTATGAACCTGTTCGCGGTAGGAACCTGTTCGCGGTCATCAGGGCTCGCCAGGACCTTCTCCGTCCACCCTGACCGGTTATTTTATTCATTTTATTTCTTTTTCCCTGGCTGCCGTCAGAACCTCTTGAACTCCTACGCCGATTTATCGACGCGGCCATGAAAGAAATGTAATTCCATCTCCTACAAGCTGGCCAATCCCACCATTGATAGACTATTACTGTAAAATTGGCTGCGCTACATTTCTTATGAGGTAGAACTCATGCTGCCAACAGCCTGTAAACTGAACCTGCGCAATTAAATGCAGGCCAAAACCACACATCTATCTTTTCTAGCTTCCTCCTCCTCCTCTTCATTCTCCTTCTTGGATCTTTAGATCCTCACTCCTCCAGTTAGCTCAGACTAAAAAAGAGCAGTCTCATTTTCCTGCCGGTCTCTGCGGGCCGGAACGGCAATCTGAGCCTGAATCCCAAATGGCTCCCTGCTCCCTATGCACGTGCACTACATAGGGTGTACAATAATGACTTCCACACTCTACTTAGTGGACTGTAGTTCCAATTAGGAGCCATTTATAGCCGTTTACTCCTTGTAGAGTCATTTGTGGTATCATGTTGAAGTTGGCTGTAGAGTTTACAGTAAATTAATGGAAAGTTTCAAAAAGATGAATGGAAAATTATAGAAACTTGCTTTGGTTGTGATCAGTAACGTTAAATGTAACTATAAATGAGCTGTTATATAAACTAAGAGGGCTGTCAAACCAGGACTTTTGATTGTGCAGAATAACAGAACAGTAACAACACCCTTTATTTCTCTATGTGATCCCACTGCTACACTAATAATTCACTCATCCCAGTGTATCGCTAGTGCTTGGTGGCTCAGAGGACTAAGGCACTGAGTTACTGTTCGGAAGATCGGCGGTTCAATCCTCAGCTCCACCAGGTTGCCACTGTTGGGCCCTTAACCCTGTCTGACGCAGGGGCGCTGTATCATGGCTGACCCTGCGCGTTGACCCCGGTTACGCTGGGATATGCGAAGAAGGAATTTATATATGTATATGTGACAAATAACGGCTTAACTTAGGCTTACCTTAAATGGTCCAAACATGTAGAAATGGCTTGAAGCGAGGTACAAGTATGGGAATGTATGTGGCAAAACCTCCCAGCTGTAATCCTGTAATGTGTGAGTGATGTTGGTGAATGATTGTGTGTACAGTTCCCACAGACAGACGCATCTCTTCTGCAAGTTATGTTGATTTTCAAGGCGTTCCACTCGCTGAATGTTCATGGGACCGACGACAGTGGACTCTGAGCCACCTCGATCAGGATCGTCATTCACAGATTTTTTTAAAATGTTAGCACCATTCAGATGTTTTCCTGTGGCTACGAGTCTCTTTACCAGACTGCGTTTGAAGTCTTCTGTAAATGTCACATCAATTGTGGTTCCATTCACCAGAAATTTCATTTCGTTTGATTGTCGAATGTTACGCTGGCTATAACGCTCCCCGTTTTGTGGTATATGTGGAGGAATTTGGTCAAAGAATGTTACAAACAAAGGTGTAAATAAACAAAGGTGTTAATCGATCCTTTTGTAATCTTTGTCTCTAGCTTCAGATCAAATATTATCATTTATTTGAGAATTTTTTCTCAGTTTAAGTTTTATTTAAACAGATCTACTGCCACATCCCCAGCAATAACAGACATATTAATAAAGCATCGAAGGAAAATGCAGGACCAAAATTCTGTTTGTCGCTCTGTGTTCATATAAAAGTGAGGCAGTTTTGCAGGTGCGCCCCCTTGTGGTGTACAAGTTAATAGATAAGTGAGCTACAGAGAAACATTATGCAAAACATTATCAGTTAAATCTTCTCAATTCTTAATGCCAATTAACTCATTAGCAAAAATAAAACAGGTGCTGGTAATAACAGATGATCAGGACGGTGGTTGGAACAGACGAGAGGGGAAATGAGGCCGCTGCTGAGGTTGTTACATAACCAGCCCATTTTTTTATTTGTATCTTTGGGTATTTTGCAGCCTGTAGCAGTAAACATTTTTTCCTGTTTCTTTAACTTAATCTACATCGTTTACTTTAATATGAACAAATGGGGGGCGGGGGGGGTAATGATCACTAGTACATAGTACAGTACATATTGTTATTTATAATACTGATGCCGTTAGTAATGTTTCATCACTGATACTTGCACTAGAGTCCTGCTGCTCTTTTGCAATAGTGTTGCTGAAAAAGAGAGAGAGATATTTAAAGAAGAAGAAGAAGAAGAAGAAGAGTGGGAAAGGATAAAGAAGAGGGATGGAGATGGGATGATACTTCTGTTTTTTTTCAAGAACAGAAAATTTAAAAAAGAAAATAAAAGAAAGAGTATTACAGGGTGACATAGTGATTAGCACTGACACCTTGCACCTCCAGGCTCCGGGTTCTATTCCTGCTTCTGTGTGCATGGAGTTTGTTCTCCCTGTGCTTGGTGGGTTTCCTCCGGGTACTCCGGTTTCCTCCCACAGTCCAAAGATATGCAGATTAGGCTAATTGATGTTCCCAAATCACCCGTAGTGTGTGAATGAGTGTGTGAGTGTGTGTGCAATGCGAGGGATCGGCAGCCTGTCCAAGGTGTACTCCTCTTTATGCCCTAAGTCTCCTGGGATAGGTTCTAGGCCCCCCGTGACCCTGAATACAGGATAAAGTGGGAGGATGAGGATAAGAGTGAGTGATTATTACAGGTTTTTAAGAAGATAAAAGAAAGAGGGATTATGTTTTTTGCTTTTTGAATAGAGTAGAGAAAAAGAGAAAGGGGTAGTACTGTATGTTCTAAGATGAGCGAAGATAAAGAGATGATTCTTTTAATGAAAGAGAATGAAAAAAATATTAAGAGGAGAAATAAAAGCACCAAATGACGCTTAAAAAAATCTTTTCAAACAGAGAAACAAAGGAAAAGATGATACTTTAGGGAGAAGGATTGTAATTTCCAGGAAGAGAAAACCATGATACTTTCTGAGAAGAAAAAATAGCGACAGATGATATGTTTTAGAGAAAAAAAAGAAGGATGATACTTTTGAAGAGGAGGAAAAAGAGAGAGATAATACTTTGGAGGAACAGAATAGAGAGAGAGAGAGAGAGAGAGGATGATTATTTGAGATTTACGAGGAGAAAAGAGAAAAGGATGACTCTTTCCAAAAGGTAAAAATGGTTAAAAAGTGAAAATTGAGAAAAGAGAGAGGGAAACTTCAGTCTAATAAGAAATGAAGAGAAAAGAATAGATAGGAAAAGAGAGATGGATAAGGAAGATAGTTGTTTTTTTCCATTTTTTAGGAGAAGATAAAGGGATGACACTTGACACTTTTAAAGAAGAGGAAAAAAGAGAGGGATGATGCTTTCTGTAAAAAAAAAAAAGAATGTCTGACTGACATTGAAGTGAAGTTGTAAAGATGCTATTCAGTCGATGGTTATAAATGATCAAAGTGAAAAATTTGTAGTAGTAGTAGTAGTAGTAGTTCTTGTGTGTGTGTGTGTGTGTGTGTGTGTGTGTGTGTGTGTGTGAGAGAGAGAGAGAGAGAGGGAGAGAAAGAGAGACACCAGGTGTTCCTATCCTCCTTGATTCTTCACTGCCTTTTTCCTTTATCCGCAGTGTGCATCTTCACTGTGTGTGTGTGTGTGTGTGTGTGCACGCACACAACCCATCACTATAACTCTTAGTAGGCATTTTTTCCGAGTGCTGCTCTCACTTGGATTAAGGACAAAGAGAAAAGCACTCCGTCACCCACGGCTAAAAAAGGAGGGGAACACTGGCAGCACTCTCAGAGGAGAGAAGGGGGAGGGGGGAGGGGGTGGAGAGAGAGAGAGAGAGAATGACGGGGAGAGCAAGA
>JAQQZS010000008.1:3164375-3177897 GCA_030068045.1 Platyallabes tihoni | reverse complement strand
GAGGGAGGGGGAGCGCCGGAGGCAATGCATTAGTGTGCAGCTCTTCTCTTCTCTCCCCTTCTCTCTCTCTTTCTCTCGCTCTCTCATCCCCTCTGGATGTCTGAGACACGCTGCTTTAGCAGATTACATTAGCACCGTACTCTTTTCCCGCCTCACACACTTGTTCTGGAGCCTTGGCCCTGGCTCGTGTGTGTGTGTGTGTGTGTGTGTGTGTGTGTGTGTGTATGATTTAGGATGCTCTCCTTCCGCAGATTTCATCCATCGATTCGTAATTAAACACTCTGTTTTTCATTGCAATGATTCTATCGATTCCTCTGGTGCTGATTCAGTGCAACGCATCCCAACTAAGACCAATTAATCCTAAGTGTGTGTTTATGTGCGTGTCCTTAGATTTGATGTGTGTGTGTGTGTATGTGTGTGTGTGTGAATGTAAAAGCATGTATTGGCTGGGTTTGACTGTTGGACCGTGTGTGGGTTCAATGATTTAAGAGTGTAATAAGATGCGATGCGGGTGCAGACGGCGCGCCGCTCGTCCCGCGCTCGTCCTCTTCCCCATGAACGCCGCGGCACCGAGCCGGTTACGTAAGCGGCGTTTCATTCACGGCAGATACGATGCTCTCCAACAGGAGCCTCGTGTGGCGGATGCGGGTCGTGCATTTAGGTTCATGTATATTTATTATGTACTTAATAATTATTGAAGTGTACAGTACTGTGCAAAAGTCTTGACCCCCCTCATATTCCTTCATATTTTGCTTCCAAAGAGCCGGACTTTCTTATATTTTTGATGTAGTCATAAGGAATAATTCTCCAGGACTTTTTATTGTCTTCACTCCTGTTCCTGTACCTGAGCAGATTCAGAGGAATGTGTGCTGTTTGGTAAGCCACTCAGTGACCTACTGTATGAATCATTCAGGCATTAAAAATAATAACTTTTATCTTAAGGTATGAATCAGTGAGAAACAGGTGCAGATGATGACAGATGATCAGGACAGTGATTAGTACTGTATACTGGTGATGCTGAATGCTGAGTGGTTGGAATGGACGAGAGGGGAAATAAGAGTGCTGCTGAGGTTGTTAAATAAACAATCATTTTTAGGGCCCAAGCACTACAGTATGACATCGCCCCTACTGTATGTCATCATTGTGTGTGAGGGCCCTCCTGTTTTTATAAGGATTATTATAATTTTTTTTTCCATTCTGGGCTTTTTTGGCGTCTTAACATACTTAAAATCTCATGAAAATTGGAATCGGCGGATTGTTTTATATCTCAAACGGGTCGCAACGATGCCTTAAACTTGTGCTGAAAAGTGGTTAATAACTTTGTGAGTGACATCATATAGAGTGACATAATTTTGAGCGACATAATTTTGAGTGACATCATTTTGAGTGACATCACACTGAGTGACATCATTTTGAGTGACATCACACTGAGTGACTTCATAGTTTGATGCTTTTCTTCCAGCACCTGCGGCTTTTTAAAGGTCTGGACATAAAAATTCAACCTATTTTAAAAGCATGTCATGATGGTATCGGTTTGTCCCCTTTAAATGCACGTTAAACCCGGGAGGCGATGGCGCAGGGTGCTTGGCCCCGCTCATCGCTGCTTGCAACTATATTTTATATTTTTATATATGATATCTTTAGGCACTTTGCAGCCTGTCGCAGTAAAAACATTAGTTCTTATTTCTTTAATTTAATTATTTAATTTAATATAATATGAAGAAATGGTGGTGGTGGTGGTGGTGCTGGTAGGGAGGGGGGCAAGACTTTTGTTATGAATTTTTCTCACTTCAGTTTCCTGCTCAGATTGAGTGTCTTGTCTGATGAACTATACATTTTTCTTGAATGCATTACATTTCCCTCCCGCTGCACAGACCTTCTCCACATCAGCATCTTCGCAACTGATTATCTCTTAAATGGCTCTTCATGTTTAGTGCGAGGTTTGATTCCACTTTTCGTGTGATCTGGGTCTCATGCTGCGCTTTCTTAATCCAGGTTGCTGCTCAAAATTCTGGTCTGTGATTCATCTGCGATGTTTATCAGTTACTTATCAGTAAAAAAAAATCTTTGATCCTTGTGCACACATCTTCAGACTTTTACCGCCATCAACACGAAAGCCTTCGCCAATAACGTTATGTCATGTCATGTGACTTTCCATGATTTTAGGCATTTGCTTTTTTAAAATCCAATCATGTCTTGATAGTGGGCTGAACACTAGACATGCTTTATTCATTTTAACCAGTGATTTTTGCAGTATTGCTCAAGTTACAGTACATGACGATAATGTGACCCCAATCAAATCAGGTAAACTGTCGCATTTTGGGTGATTTGAGTTCTGCATATTGTTAGACTCCGGGTTCAATAAGCTCCATTTTGTTGGCATGTTTATCGCGGTATGATGTCCGGTTCCTGAGATATGTGTATATATCCTGGCCAGTGTGAGTTTGTTTATGAGAAACGCCTTGGAAAGAAAAATGTCGAAATCTTCTTTCTGCCATATTTAAAGGATGTACCAAGAAAGAGGGAACTCTCAGCCTTGTTTTGATACCAGGATGACCCTGCTAGCAATAAAAAAATACAAAATGCATGTTTTTATATGGGAACTGGAGGAACCAGCTGGGACAGGGTTCAGTAAAGTGCTTTAAACAATGTTTAAGGTTAAAACTTTTTCAATGATGTTGAAGGATCAGGAAGATTTTTGCCGATATTGAAGATTTGATACGTTTCACCCACTCAATTAATTATATGTATCACGTTTCATAGCTTTTCTAATAAACTGCTGGCAAAATAGTATTGTTTTGGTGAAAAAAATTGTGCCGTTTAAAATGTTCTTCCATAGAAACCATTATCATCAAATCAAGCAAATCAAACAAGCTTTGGAAGTTTGCAATTCGATGGACTCGTCATACCGCTCAAGCCGAGTTACCGTCTCCCCCGTTCACGACGTGTTTGAAGATCAGGCCCATCAACACACTGGGACGTTACCTAGTGTCCTGACACACTTGTCTGCTTAATGACACTGGTATAAATAGCGTCCAATAAAGCGCTAACAAGCGAAGGGTCTTGTCACAGATTCCCTAATCGCTAACTGCAAATGAGAACCAAAACTCAACCCTGATCCTAAAATGTTCCTTTTTTTTTTTTTTTGCTTTTTATGATGTTCGAAAAAGATTAGAAAATGACAAAAATGTTTATTGCATGTCTTTAACGTGGAAAAGTCATGGAGTTGTAGCCTACAGCAACATGACATGACAATATGACAAGCTTCCACAATATTAAATGTAAGTCTGTAGTCTAGTTTTCACTGGGACGTTGCTGAAGTGGAAGAGAAATTAAACACACATGGTCTTGCTGTTACTGGAAAAATAATCAGAATCCTTCTCGGACCCGTCTTAAAACCGCTAAGATCTGAGACCAGCCCGCTCCGAGATCTCCACCAGGTGCACCGCCACGGTTCGAGCTGAGTCGTCTCAGGAAGTGACCTCAGAGCAGGTGTTTGCGGCGACTTGCAGACGCGCTACAAATAGCCCCCTGTGTCCTACATTCCATTAGCACACTTACACAAGTGGGTTTTTTGGACTCAGCCGGCGCAGGGCTCTGCTATTTGTCAGCGTAAGGGATGCCGTGACCCTCTTCCCATCTGTTCTCACTGGCCTGGTGTGCCAGTGCTGCTGCTGCTGCTGCTGCGTGAATGCTGATCAAGCGTCACAGTCGCCCTGAGGTCATCATTTCTTAATCTGCGTCTGGTAGATTCTCAAGCTTTGTATCTGAGATGAGTCTTAACGATCAGATGATGTCATTGCCGTCACTTACGGTGTATTCATGGTTATTTTGTTAACATTCCCGGTTCAAATGAGACGGATGTAACATTAAAGGTGCGGTCAGTGTTTTTTAAATCAGATTATTTTCTATCATTTGGTATCAGACTGTATCAGTAGCTTACGCAAAGAGAAATTAAACAACATGTAGTGCACTATTAATAACGTATAGTATGATGATGATGATGTAGAAGTGGTACAAAATTAGCCACAAACAACATTAAAGGTGCGGTAAGCTATTTTCAATTCAGATTTTTTTGTAATACTTTCTATATTAATACAACTACACAACTAAACGCTGCTCCTCAGACTGCGTACTTTTAATTTAAGCTAAGGTAATCGACATGTAGTGCGGATGATATCGTGGAAGAATTAATGTTAAAGGTGCGGTCAGTGATCTGTAACTTGTGGGAACATTTGGCAAAGTTCTCACATTCCCTAAACTTTAATCGAATATCTGCTCTCAGGAGAGACCCACGCCTCTGTGGTACTCATGCCAGTCTGGTTTTGCCCTAGCGTTTAGGGTTCTAATCTAGGCAGTGCTTTGTGGGCGTGGCTTTGGAGAGAAGACTGTGAAATGTATTATGATTAATAATAAGGACAAACTTGAGCATAATAAAGTTTAAAGGTGCAGTAAGCGTTTGTTGTATCATAACCGTGTTGTAATACTTGGTAAGGGTTTCATTAGGAGCCAAACCTTATCGCTATGGGGTAAAACATAGACCATTTTCCAAAAACACTTGACCCTCTCAAGTCTGGTTCATTTCGATCGATGAGAAGGCGTTTCATGTTTGGGAACTGTGCCCGAATCCACGTGAAAGGGTGTTAACGAGAACGCTAGCAGGTACTCGGATATGGATCGAATCAGATATGGAAGTCAATCGTATCTGAACACGGAGGTGGATGCGACATCATCAGTGCCATCAGTCTCCGTGGGCGTGTACCATTCGCCAGAGTCATCCTCTGCCTTACACGGCTATAGCTGATGGAAGTAGGAAGCCACGCGAGGGTGTCGCTTTTGACATTTTTTCCCGTAATATCAATAATATTATTCATAACGCGAAGATCGCAAAGCAACTAGGTACATACTGCCACCTGCTGTATTGGAGGTTGAATTACGCAAGCGTACCCGAGTACGGAGAAAAATGACAATGTGAACGCTGGGGAAGCAATCGTTCTTGGGAACGATACAAATCAACCGTTCCTAATGTGAAAACGTCCTTAGTTACCCATGTATCCCGAGTAGTGCAAAGCATTAATACACATTTTTACCCTAGTCCCTGAGTAAAGTGTGCTTATAGTGTGTGTGAATGGGGATTGTGCTACGTTCAATATATTTTTGATGCTGAATTCTTGTAGTGCTGGAAATAATGATCCAGTGTGGATACTGTGTAACGCTTCACTGATGCTGTGCTAGTTAGTTGGCGCAGTGCATTTAGTAGATTACGCCACGGGTGGAGGATCTCTCTGCTGTATGTGTGTGTGTGTGTGTGTGTGTGAGTGTGTGTGGTATGGAATACTAAGAGAGCCTGTAGTGTGTTGGAGAAGCGAATGAAGGGAGAAGCCAGGTTTCAGCTTTTTCGCGTCAGTCTTCAGAATCACACACCACACTTTATGACAGAGGGCAGTCACATCCGTCATGCTCAGTCTAAACACGCTGAATATCTTCACCCACTCTGACTTCTTCTGTCCTGGTCCCGAGTCGTCTCTCTCTCTCTCTCTCTCTCTCTCTCTGTAAAACCCCTGCAGCTTATTGAGCAGCTGGACGATATACATTGTGATGAATTACTGTATGTTCTCTTTACCATTATTGCAGCAGGAACATTGCAGAGGCGTTTCAACGATAACATTCCCTCTGTGTTCCAATCATGCAAAGGAACAAATCATCACTGTACTGTAGCAGATTTTAATACAGCATAGCGGGGGATAACGTTCCTGTAATAACTTTCCCTCGATATTCTAGTAGCGTTGCAAGGCTAACAGTCTGTCAACGTTTTAATAACATTGTACAGCAAACCTCAGTTGCTTTAGAAAGTTGTGAGCCTTTTCCAACGATAATGTTACTCCAATGTTCTAGCAGCGTTGGGAAACTTACTATTATAGCAGGTAAACTTTCAAAGCTTACATTGCAAAAATAACAATCTCTCAACCTTCTTCTAAATATGTTGTGATGCAAACCGGTGTTAAAGTAGATGTTTGAGAAAGTTGGAGAAGTGTTTCAAAATAGCATCATTGTAATGTTCTAATAACAGTGGTGTTATCCCAGGAGTACACCCTGGATGGGGTGCCAGTCCATCGGGCCACACACACATGCTCATTCGCACACTATGGGGCAATTTGGGAACGCTGATTAACCTCACCTGCACGTCTGTGGGAGGAAACCGGACTACCCAGAGGAAACCACCAAGCACGGGGGGAACATGTCAGCCCATAATGCACGGAATCGAACCCGGACCCTGGAAGGCGACAGTGCTAACCACTACGCCACCGTGCCGACTAACAGTGCTGTTGTAAAGCTGTAAATGTTAATACAGTAAACCTTTTTATAATGTTACAAACACATTCCAAAAATAACATTCTAATAACATTGTGAAGCCATGCGTTATTACAGGAGCGTTCCAAAGACAACATTCGCACAACATTCTGATGTCATTAGGAAGCGATGTGTATTAACTGCAGTAGGTGTTTTCAGCAAGGTAAGGTGGAACGTTCCAAAGAAAATGTTCCCTCGATGTTCAAGAAATAAATTATTATTATTGTTATTGTTACTGTTACTGTTATTACAGTAGAGTATTACATTGCAAAATATTTTTTCTCCACCTTATAATAATGTGATGCAAAGTATTCTTGTTCCAGCAGATGTTTTTCGAATATTACAGGTCCGTTCCAAAACTAACATTCCCTCAACCTTTCAATAATGCTGTTAAGCAAACCATTATAACAGCAGACACCTTTAGAGCACAGTAGGAACCTTCTCAATGATGACTGAAAATGTTTTAAGAACATTGCGAACGCTGCAGAAATGTTGCAAAGACAACGTTCCCTCAACAGTCTGATAAGGTTGTGAAACAAACCTAAACAGCTATTCTAGTCCAGTCGGTTTTTGCAAAGTTGATGATTCTAAACGTTACATTCTTTCAATGTTTTAATACAAACAGTTCTTCTTTTTTCTTTGATGTTTAACGGCAGTTGGAATCCAGTAGGTTACATGATCTCCAGTTCTAGGTCTCATTCTCCATCATCTCCCAGCCTCCCAGTGCTGATTTTCCAGTCCAGACTTCCTTAAAAACGTTTAATGCTTCCTTCTCTGACCTTCAGTCTCGACTTGTTTTGTGTCTTGAACTCTTTATGCGGCACTTCCAAACGCTCTTTTTCAGCTCGACCCGTTTCCTCTCAGACATCCAGCACAAATGGTTATTACTGGAGATCTGTAGAAAATTAACAATCCCAGAACGATCTAATAATGTTGTTAAGTCGAAGCGGAATTCTAACGGAATTCTATTCGGAACGTTGCAGGGACGTTACAGAAGACTACATTCGCTCAATTGAATAAAATTTTAGAAAATGATACATACTGTATGACCACATGTTTTAATAGATGTTTTTGGTTGTTTGTATGAACAAAAAATAATAATATTACAAGCATACAAGCCCTCCAAAGACACACACACCATTAGTGACATCACTGGTAACAGTGTCTCAGCGATGTCCAGCAGCGACTTATTGAAATGGTTTAAAATGTTGTGAAATACATAACGGTCCAGCTCCTGTCATATAAACTGAATAAAGCACTCTGTGTGCGGGTATAAGAACCCAATCAACTCGTGTCAGGAGTCGTGTGTGTAACCGCACGTACTGTTCTGCTCCTCTGTGTGTGTGTGTGTGTGTGTGTACTCTCTCACCCTCTCCATGACAAGGATGAGTCAGTATTAATAACATTTTTAAATATCCAAAGGTCACATCAGAGGAGGTGCAGACACCCAGACGTCAACACGACCACATCACAAACACACGGAGCGAACACACACCAGTTGGCCGACTGATGACTGACTGAGTCCTTTCATTCGGTCCAGTTGATGGGGATAATCTGATTTGATGCGCCTGCTGTTTTCCTCATAGTCCGACAGGCTTTATTCTGGATTATGCTCAGTCTTAATAAGCCTAAATACTTCACAGAGCTTCTCTCATCTCTGCTGGTGTACCACAATGTCGAGTTTGTTCATTTAATATCAAATTATATAATGCTTACATCGTTCAGTAAACTACAGTACTGAACTTTTTTTTTTTTTTTGTCTTAAGAATTGAAATTTTGCAAGAAATTCATATGAAACAGTCTCAGCATACGAAGCCTTTTATGCATACCAGTGAACGAACCGAGCCGAACTGGACGGCGGTTAAGTTGCGCGTACATTGAGCTGTTTGCTTCAAGCCAAGTGAAGCGTTTACAGTTTTTTTTCCTGCATTTTGTTCAAGATTTATGAAAGACATAGCACCATGGGAAGAAGTTTGCTAAATGTTTTGATTGTTTTTGTATGCAAAAATATGCTTATAGTGTTGAGAAATTGGTAATATTGGTAAAATTTTTGGGTGGCTGGAAGGAATTATCTGCATTAACATTATTTCCGAAAATATACGAAATATCCGAAAATATTATACGGAAATTTCACTTTAAAAACTCGTAAGAGTTTGTATGCCGAGGTTCCACTGTACATTCCTAAGAATGAGATTTTTTAATTTATTTTTGCAAGATTTTGTTCTCTTGCGGCTCCTCAGTGTTTACTAAAAAAAAAAAAAAAAAAAAAAAAAGCGTGTGTGTTGCGTACAGGACGTCTCAACACGAAGGTCAAGTCAGGTCGGATGAAAGATACAGCATATTGAAAGCGTTCTCCTCAGCCATGCCGAGTATAAACCGTACACTGGTGTGTGTGAGGAAGAATGTCGTAGTGCTGTATGTGACGCTCTGCCCCACATCATCACTGTTTTCATAATGAACTTGATGTTCAAATGCCTGCTGGGGAATCACCTCCACTTTCAGAAATACACCAGTTAATGCAAGGAAACAGTTTTTGTTTGTTATGTTTAATAAAAATATTTGAATATTTGACAAGTTCTACATTCCTAAACACTTGTTTCGGGCCGCGGTCTCTCGATGTGGTCTCTAGAAACTGTTAATCAAAGTAATGTAACTAGAACTAAAGCAACTCAGTACGTTTACTTTTTATACAGAAAGGTACCATAATGTAGACGGGTTACGTTTGAAGTAAAAATAAATACATTTGAATAAATTCAATTGATTTATCACAAATCATTTTAATAGCTTTAATTAGCACTGTGGCCTCGCACCTCAAGGATCCAGGTTCAGTTCCCACCTCGGGGTCTGTGTGCATGGAGTTTGTATGCTCTCCCCGTGCTTGGTGGGTTTCCTCCGGGTACTCTGGTTTCCTCCCACAGTCTAATGACATACAGACGTTCCCAAATTATGTCTAGTGTGTGAATGAGCATGTGAGTGTATATATATGTGTGTGTGTGTGTGTGTGTGTGTGTGATATGGATTGGCGGCACGTCCAGGGTGTACTCCACCTCGTACCCTAAGCCTCCTGGGATAGGCTCCCTCGCAACCATGTGTACAGGATAAAGCGGTATAGACGATGAGTGAGTGAGTGAAGGCGTAAAAGTGATGGACATTTACAGAAGACTTCACGCACAGTATAGCAGTAAAACGTGTAAAAAAAATAATAAAAAAGGTAGTGTCTTAATGAAAGCAATGAAACCAATTCTGTGGATCCTGCTGAGAATTTTTTTTCCCTTGTTAAACTCCCGTGTGTGTGTGTGTGTGTGTGTGTACTACACAAGGCATGTTTACTCATCAGATCATCATTCGTCAGTGGAAAATTATGAAGGTTGTGACAGGAAGGCTGGAGTAGCGGAGGAGGAGTGTGGTGAAGCTGAAACGGAGAGGCAGCATGAAAGGGAAGGAAAACCAGGTCACTGTGATACTCCGAGTGAAGAGAAAATAGAAAGAAGTGAAGAAAAAAAATCTGTTATTATGTAAGGAATAAAACATGGGGGGGGATGCCAGGGCGATGTGGCTTGTTGTAAATAATCAGTGACAAACGCAGAGTTCATCTTTTTCGGCGTGAAATTAATAATATTCTATATGAATGAAAGAAAGGTTGTGTGTGTACGTGGGTCAGAACTCGCTTTTTCAACAGTATCTTTACGTTTCATACTTTGGAGGACCAGAAACCAGTCTCAGAAAAACTTTCTGTCCGTCTGTCTGTATGTCTGCCCAGCCAGATTTTGTCACAGCATTACACAAAACTGACTGGAAAGAATTTAATGAAACTTTGTCAGCTCTTATGTATTAGCCTGAAGCTGAACCTGCACCAGAAATTAAGTCTAAATGTTGACACTATAAGCTATGTACCAGATTATGTTACAGCATCTAACGCTTTTGTGGACGAACATAGTGCTTAGGGTTGGCGTAGCAATACTGTAGATGTCACTCAACAGAGCCAGTCAACATGATAGAGCATGTGGAAGACACAGAAATGACCATAATGCACCTACATCATGACAAAATCCTCACGAAACGGCCTACTCCAAAAAAAGGCAAGTAGACTATAAAAAACTGGACCTTCAGATACAATCAGACAGATCAATATTTGTTTATTCTTCCTGCCGGAAGTTTAAAACCAGTTTGTCTCATACGTTCCGAAACCGTGGCTTTAATAGAAAGCAGTAATGTGGAACGCCACTATGAGATCAAACACACACGACTCCTTTGAGCAAACATATCCGCAGCAGTCTGAGTTGAGGGCGTGTAAAATACCTGAACTGAGAGCCCAGTGTTATAAGCAGTAATCAAAATGTTGAGTAGAAGTAAAGTTATGAGCGGCTAGATTTTGTCACAGCATTAAGCAAAACTGGCTGGACAGAATTTAATGAAACTTTTACCATATTTAGAGATCTGCCTGAAGTTTAAAATGCTGTGTAAATGCAATGTTATGGACAGTTATTTACTTAGTTGTTTATTTACTACCTGTCCTCATTTTTATGTCTTGTTAGAATGCGTAAGGAAACTTCCCCGAACATGTAATAAGTTCTTGCGTCCAACAACGTAGCTATTCCAATAAAGTGACACTGCAGAATCCTTACATTCCAGAGACCAGATATTGTTATCTGATAAATAACAACAATATTTTGCGACGCATATACTGGACAAATCGCTGTGAATGCACTGTTGCTATGGAAACGATATCAAATTCGAACAGGTTTATCGATATAAACCTGTGATTTATAAAAACAGAGAAAAAAGACAAATCACCTTGTAACCAATCGGATTTGAGAATTCAAGAGTGCTGCGGCATGCAGGTAATTAATACGGTGTCACGTTATAAAGTTACCGCTCCGTCCTACACCCATCCCCCCCACCCCCCCCCCGTTCTGCGCCGTGGATTTCCTTTCCCGTTCTTGTTTGCTCCTGTCCTGCGTCACAGCCCTCTCCCACTGCACCCAAAATCCACTCTCGTGTTTGCAGCCCTTGTCATACGGACGCGCTTAAACACCCTGTCTGAATGATTTATAGAAGCGTTTACCGAGCCGCAGCCTGAGCCTTCGTTTTAATTACAGCCGGGGATCTAGTATCAAACGCGAGAGGATCTGTCCTTCAAGATTGCGTTGGTATTGGTGGGTTTTTCAGACAGAGGAGTGCTGATTGTGTGTGTGTGTGTGTGTGTGTGTGTGTGGGTCGGTGTGTAGACTGCTGCAGTCGTGTTTGGAGGGAATGTTTAAACTTGCTGCAGTGAGCCTCAGAGCGATGCGGGCGCCGCTCTTGTCAGAGACGAGACGAGGCTGCAGAGGAGCGCGGGTGCTCACGTTAACACTTCTTTCCTCCATTTCTCTGCTAAATGCACCGCTTTGTACTTTTTACGATTCGACAAAATATAACACTGGTCAAACACCGCAATCTTAACGTGGTCTGCTGTTTGCTTGCGTTGCTCCATTCGGGGCTGCTGTGTAGGCACATCCTGTGGTCCGGCTTGAGCAAGCAATCAAACAGAAATAGCAAAAACAGTCAAAAGCGAGTAGAGGAGAGGAGAGGAGAGGAGACCTCCCCCATGCGCCGAGATGAGCAGCTGTGGGTTCAGAGTGGCCAGTGCAAATGATAAAAAAATCAAGAGTTTGAATGACAGTTTGTGATGTCGTAATTTTTCAAAGCTTAATTATAATAATACCACTTTATGGCCTGGAGCCTATCCCAGGATACAGGAGACTTAGGGCAAGAGACAGGATACACCCTGGACAGGGTGCCACTCCATTACAGGGCACACACACACTCATTTACACACTACAGGCAATTTGGGAACGCCAATCAGCCTAATTTACATGTCTTTGGACTGTGGGAGGAAACCGGCGTACCCGGAGAAAACCCACCAAGCATGGGGAAAACATGCAAACTCCATGCACACAGATCCCGAGGTGGAATTCGAACCTGTATACTAGAGGTGCAAGGCGACAGTGCTAACCACTACATCACTGTTTTTTAGCGGGGCACATTACCCCTTTTCTCACTGCCTGTTCAGGATGTGAATGCTGCACTGTCTATGCACCGCAGTGCTCCGTACAAAGAGGCACACGGCGGAATCGGGGGTCGTCGTTGTTGCATCTTTAAGCCGAGAGCAGCGGTAGTGACGCCGAACCCCCAATGTGTAACCAGGGCCTGACACGTTGAGACGTGTGATGTGTGTAACAGTAAACAGTTAGTAGCTCACATATCGATACATCTTATAGAGAGTAGATCAGATGTACACGCCACACTTAATTAGTGGTAGGCTGGTACTGTACTGTAGGTAGTGCATCAAAAACAATGAACTGAAGAATCAGCCGAGATTGAGACTGGTATCGAAGTGCACTGCCAGTTAAAAGTTTGGAGGCACCTTATAATTTCATGTTCTTTCCTGCTTTTTATTCCTTTCTACACTGTAAAGTAATACTGAAGGCGTTTATCCAAAATACACAATAATCTCCTTTGAACAGTTGATATCGAGATGTATATCTGCTACTTCTGCTCTGTAAAGCTTCATAACTGCTCTAATCTGAGGTGCTGGTTGTTAATTGGTGATTTCTGAGGCTGGTGAGTCTAAATGAACGTCTCCTCTGCAGCAGAGGTCAGTTTTGGTCTCGCTTTGTTCATGAGAGACAGTTTCATCATAGAGCTTGATGGGTTTTGCAAGAACTGTTCCACAACAGCTTCTCCTGTGGAGCATGAAGGCGGGACTTAAAGGTAGCAGGTATTTTAAGTTTAAAAAAAAAAGAACTTGAAACTTAAAATACAAAAAAACAACAAAAAAATATCTGCTGCCTTTAAGTCCCGCCTTCATGCTTCATGATTGGCTCAAATGTCACAGATCTGGCGACCTAGCCGATCATAAATGAGACCAAATTCTTGAAACCAATCATAACACAAAAACCACAGTTAAGCACCATATCAGCAGGAAATTGCAGAGTGAAAGCAAAGCGCTGTGTTTGGTGAGTGATGTAAAGGTACACGGCTAGCAACAGCATCTCATCTGTCACGTACAAACCGGGATGATCAGAAGATTAGCACAGCTAGCGGTTAGCCCTATGGTAAACCCAAACGCGGAAGCATGCGAGTAGGCAGGATAACCACGCGATTTATTCTAAGGACTCTCACCAAAGGG
>JAQQZS010000008.1:3118771-3138087 GCA_030068045.1 Platyallabes tihoni | reverse complement strand
GGTAGTAGTAGCCTTAATGTGGGAGCCCCCTAGTGACGGGGAGGAATTGGCCACGACTAAATTAGGGGAGAAAATTGAAAAAAAAAAAAACCCCAAAAAACAAAAAACGATTTTAGCCATCGCTTAAAGATTGCCAGTGACTTTATAACATTTGCGCTATTCAAATGTTTTACTGTGCCTAAAAGTCTCATCGCCGCACCGCGCTTTCTGTAAATGTCTGTAAATCGCTTTTACGCCTTCAGTCACCAGAAGTCCCGGTTTGACTTGAACGCTCTTTGTATTATACCTCAGCACTGCTGAACTAATCTAACCTAATCATTGTTCAAAAAAGTAAGTGTAACATGACAAACTATGGTATGGTTTTCTTTTTTTTCTTATTGACTTTGAGAGAGAGAGAGAGAGAGAGAGAAAGGAGAGGCTGCTGAGAGACGACTATTTATAGCTGCTGTAATGTAAGTGAGAACAGGAACTGACTTGTTTCAGGCATATTATATTACATTAAATAAAAGATTTGTCGTTCTTAAATAAATAAATACAGTTAGGTACGATAACTTCGCTGCATCACACCACATCCTTGTTTGCTCTTTTCCTATGAGAGCATACTGTATTCTTCCACTGAAATTGAAACGTTATATCATAATGTCGCCTAATCTCTGTAAATAAACACGTTAAAGTGGCAGAACGATAACCTTCAGGGTTTAGCTGCTCAGGTCTGAGGAACAGCAGTCTGGCTTCTGCTACCCAGCATGCTTTGCTGCTGTGTGGCTGATGTGGTCTTTATTATAAGAGGCTGAGTGATTGTCATTAGTGCGGAAAACTACATCTCAGACTTATACTTACACACACACACACATATATGCGCACACTCACTCACTCATACTGTATACACACTGATTCCTGCATATCTCAGCACAGACCAGGATCACAGCAGGGACTGAAGTAAAGACAGCAGACGAACCGACACCACAGACTTTCATCCTAACCAGATCACTATTCCTCCTCCGAAACATCCACCTTGAAAAGAAAAAAACTTTTATAAATAGAAAAGTGCTCACTGTGGTTGTGTGTCAGTGTGGAGGGAGTCCTGTTGTGTACAGAATGAAGTGTTGATGATGTAATATTGCTGGCTTTCCTTCCTCATCCGTTTTCCAAATGAACCCATCAGTGTGTGTGGGGCAGAAATATTACACACAGAACATGTGTCTGCTTGAGTATTACAGTCAGATATACAGAATCTACAGTATGTAGCATAAAGATTAAATTCTGAAAATAAATTCTTTCAATTTCTGTGCTAAAACCAAAAAGGTAAAGAGAAATCATGTGAATTCTTACATGACATATCTCTGCTTCCTGTGAAAAAAAAGCAATCGTTAAAAATGTCTGATCATTTTATTTAATTATATTACAATTTTATTCCAGCTCGTTTTATGATACCGTCTGCCAGTCAAAAGATTTGGAACACTGGATGTGTTTTTACAAATTTTTTAGAGTGGAATTAATTAATAAAGGCTTTTTAAAAAATATTTTTTTGCATCCTGCAAAATAAAGACACTAACCAGACTCATATATATATATATATATATATATATATCTTATTTCTTAAACAACCATGTCAGAAGACATATCCTGTGGTCATGGCAAAGATGTTTCTGACAAAAATTATGGTCCTGCATCAAGCAAAGAAAACAACTAACATTTAGTTAAATCAAATCGTAAAAAAAAAAAGACAAGTGTTGGAGGAACCCAAAGCGATGATTAATAGTGAAAGTACAAGAATAAGGAATGGACTGTGGAACAATCGAAAAAGGTTGGCTGATCTGATGAGTCCAGATTTACCCTGTTCCAGAGTGATGGGTGTATCACTCATCAGACCACATGCTGTTTTTCCAGTGCCTAGTGGCCACCGTACCAGCCTTTGGGGGCAGTGTTATGGTCTGGTGTTGCTTCATTTGGTCTGGTCTAGGCTCAGCAACGTTACATGCACAAAAAAAAAATGCACAAGTCTGATGACCTGAATGTACTCAACGACCAAGTTTTTCCATCAATGTTTCAATTTTTTCTTCCCTGATGGCATGGCCACATTCCAAGTGGGCGATGCCAGGATTTATTGGGTGCAAATAGTGAAAGAGTGGTTCAGGGAGCATATAATTTTCACAGATGGAGAAATGGTTTGGCCACCGTGGAGTCCAGACCATTGAGAATCTTTAGGATGTGCTGGAGAAGACTTTACGCAGCAGTCCGACTTCGCCATCATCAATGCAAGATCTTGGAGAGAAATTAAAGCGAGTCTGGATAGGAATAAATGTGTCATTGCATAAGCTTATCAAAACGATGCCACGATGCAAGAAGTTGTCCAATGAAATAGTAGATTGTGCGACCTTCTTTTTTGGCCGTGTATAATAGATGGATGGATAAAATGATGTGATTTCAAAACAACTTTTAATACTAAATAAATACTTCCTCCAAAAAACAAAACAAAAAATATAAACACTTGGACTGCTTTGACTGTTTTTCAGGGCCATGCATTTTTTTTCCGAAAGAAAATGAAACAGATGTAACGCAACAGCAATCACGAGATGCTTGAGCGTTCTGTTTACAAAAGATGTGAGATACATAGATACAGTATGTGTACAGGATGCTGCTGCGTTCGGCCTGTTCTGTTCTGACAAAGTGGGCTAGAAGTGAACAATTAGTTAATTAGTGATCAAGATCTAACCTTTATCAATCCTGAAATCTGTTCCAGTTTCTGAATGCACTTATATATTCAAATTAAAAGAATTAAAATGAAATAAAAATGCACAGTTACTATTATGAAAGGTATTCCAAACTTTTGACTGGAGAAAAACCAAGCTGAGAAAACACGGTGATGTTAGCACAAGGATGGAAACGGATGCGGAAGGAAAGCTCGAACATGCCTTTGGACCACGTGAAGCTCATTTCTATCACACACACACACACACACACACACACACACATGCACATTTATCTACGCTATCACCATGTTGCACTGTTGTTTGCTGTACTCTTCTATAAGCAACACCTTATATTCATAAATCTACCTACATATTTGAGCTCACGAGAGCTTCACAGGGTCCAGAGCACCGGACGAGACTTCAGCCTTAGAGCTTTGTGCACAGAGCTCCCAGGCTGCCGTCTGCCTGTCCGTCTGTCTGTCTGTCTGTCTGTCTGTCTGTCCCCTTGCGGATGTATAGAATGCGGAGCGTCCCTGTCCGAGACTGGATCAAACACCTGGATGCCAAACTCGCACTTGTGATTTTTTTTCCTTCCCCTTTCTTGAGCTCACGACTCACCTATCCGAGTTACACATCAGGTGCTTCATCCACCTGCTCCACCTGTGCCCGACCTCCATCGCCACTGTGTGCGGCTGGGAGTGCTTTTATTTTTTTTCAAAACAAATCATTGCTGTAGCATTTTTTAAAAAGCAAAAGATAATTTGATGACATATTTCATAACTCGCATTTTCCTGTTTTGTCCTTGTCTCTGTCTGTGTCTGTCTGTCTGTCTGTCTGTCTATCTGTCTGTCTGCCTTTGTGTTTCATATGCACATGATTCCTTTGGACTCCCCCGTTTTTCTTTTTCTTTTTATCATATCATTATTCCTTTGGCAATTACAAAAATTCCACTTTTCTCTTATGGCTTAACTTTTCATTTCATTTTCATTACACTTAACTTGCGAAACAACAACAAAAATCAAACATTTACATTGTCCACTCGCCCCACGACTTGCTCCAGCTGCTGGCTACGAAAAGTCCCGGAGCCTGAACAACATTTCTGGGCTGACGGGCGCACCTCTGCGTTTGACGCCCATCACTCCTATCAACAGCGCCCCCTATGAACCCTACGACTCTCCTGGACCTCTTCGCCGCTGCCGCTCTCCGATCCCGTCCATTTTGTAGCACAGACGTGAAGGGCAAGCGACAAAGACAAAAACAAGCAACCAAAAAAAAAAAAAATAATTAAAACATGCACCAAAATAGAGACGCTGCAAGCAAATGCACCATGAAGCTAACGATGATAATAACTGTTTGCAATGTAGCAGGGGGTTAAAGTTCACGCTTTTCACCAGGGGAGGGATACAGGGGGTTGGAGGGTGGAGATCCCAAAGCTTTAAATGCTGAAGAAACTTCACAAAGCTTAAAGTCGCAATTCCTAAGACAAAAGTACAGGCTAAATCAGCAATATTGAAGCTTTTGCTATAAATCCTGGCTTCAGAACAAACAGTAAGGTTATTTCTATGCTGAAATCAATTAGTCACTTTAGTGAGTACTAAGAGTAGACAGCTTTCCTCCCACCTGATTGATGGAATTATAGATCCTGTGCACATTAGACGCACAACGAGAGCGTAAGGTTTTACCTCATCAGATAGCAAAGCTTCACAGATGCCGTCTTTGTACTTAGGAAACTAATGCATGCAAGTATAATTAAATAAATCACCAAGGAAATGACTATCCATAAGATTTGCCTTGAAATATTCAAAAGAAATGCTGATCCAAGTGTTTATTTATACATTTTTTTTGGCAGTAAAATTATTCATTTTCTTTGGGTTAAACACAAAACTGGTACGTGAACATAATGAGGACACGTTTATCATCTCATCAGCATGTAACAGACGTCCAGTTATTTTAAAATATATATATGGTTATTATCATTGTCTATTCGAGGAGGTGCAATTCAACCCATCAGCAAGCGCCTGAGAAGGAAAAAAAAAGGAAATGCACATATACAGTAAGAAGTGCTCTATTTTTGTACCAGGCTTCGGGAAACTGCAATACGGACCGGCTGGGTGTCTCTGGATGGGCAGGACCAGGACATTGAGTCCATGTAAATTTGCTATTTAGCATCATTACTATTTAATCACTACTGCGTGACCAGCGGGTTGGGTGCAAAGGGTTGCGAAAACATTGTACAAAAGTTGGTCATTTTATCCAGGGCATGTGACCTTCTGCACCGCTTCAGGACGCTCCATGTTTTTTCTATCCTAGTGCATGAAGGGAACGTCGTACTCTACAATCTCCTTCTTCCTACATTACTTGATCATAAATATCAAGACATATCAAGACAAGAAGTCGAGCTGGGGTGCTGAGGAATGAAACTCTCAAAGGAAAGAAAAACAAAAAGACTGAACTTCTCTTTATTCTGCTGTCCATCATCATCATCATCATCAAGATCATTCTTATTTTTATTCTAATCCAACCAGTTACTGTAATTCCTATAGTTTGAATGCAGTAAGTTTTTACGTTCCCTTTTTTATTTCCTCCTTGTTTTTTCTTTGTCTTTCTTTTCTCCTTTTTGTTCTTTCTCTTTTCTCCTTTTTCCCCTTTTTATCTGCCTGCTCTGTCTCTTGGATGCCGATCTTCCCTTTCCCGCCAAAATAAAAAAAGGAGGGAACGTTGACTGGATGCTGGACTGACAAGCGGTCAGTAGGAGAAGAAAAATAAAGACTTAATGCTGAAAGTGATAAAAGAGAAAGAGAGAGTGTACGTGTACATGTTTGTGTGTGTGTGTGTGTGTGTGTGTGTGTACTTGCAGACATTTTGATGCCAGATCAAAGCCTGTCTCTACATTGTTAACGAAATCCTCCCCTGCAATGCTGGCTTAGAAAATTTCTCCACCCTTTTTATTTTTTTCCCCTCCTCCGTGGGAACGAATGTAAAGGAACTGTCAGTAGCGCTCACTTTAATTGTGATCCTGCAACAAACCTTCATCATCCACTGTTCTATTGAAACATATACTATTTGTTATGTTATGAATATTATTTTTGTATTTCAAACCATTGCTTTTATATAATTATATATAATGAAGATTTGTACAATTTTACATTCATACCTGCCTGGTGTGTGTGTGTGTGTGTGTGTGTGTAGGTAGAGCATGTACATGTGTGTCCCCTTATTTTAATTTGACGGTGCCTGCCTTGACGATCATGTCTTGTCTCTTTTCCCCCTCACTCAAACACACATTCAGTGCTAGGACGCGCCAAAAACGTTAAAGAAATAGAAAACGTTAAAATCACTGCAGAAAGTAATGTGTATGATTCTGCGGTTTGTTTTAAAGAGATCATCAGAAATGCGGCATCTTGTTTATTTGCCATGTTTTGTGCACATGGTTATAATTATTAGCTGAGGTTGACATGCAGGGTGTGACGTCTTTATGGGGATTATTGTTTTATAAGAAGTGGCCATGAGATAGCATACATTAATGGAGGCTGTGAGATATTAATTCAAGGCTACAAGCTACTGTAAGTAACCAGTAGCCCCAGTAGAGATTATGACATTTAGGCCACAATATTTTATTTATAATTATTATATACACATTTGATGGGTGCAATTTACTGTTTTGTGTCTAAAAGATAACAAAACCATGACCACAAATTAGACCTGTGTTGCAATACCCGTTAATGCATGTCTCTAGATGTTTTTTTTGGCAGGAACCAGGCAAAACAAAATGGAGAGTTTGCATACGGAGGCATGGGGTAACACTACAGTAGTGAAAAGTGTCATAATATCACACATTCTATGCTTATGTTGCTGACACATGTTCAAATGTTCAAACTCTATTAAGTATTTTGCAATCACAAATACCGCTTATACTGTACAGGGTCGCGGGAGGCCTGGAGCCTGTCCCAAGGGACTCGGGGCACTAGGTAGGAATACCATGGTGCCAATCCATCGTAGGGCACAAGCACGCACTCACAATTTATACGCTACGGGCAATTTATAAACAACAATTAGCCTAATCTGAATGTCTTTGAACTTTGGGAGGAAACCCACCAAGCACAGATCCAAGGCGGGACTCGAACCCTTAACCCTGGAGTTGCGAGGCCACCGTGCCATATCCAATAATAATGTGCTAAATATATCATCTTATGGCCTTGTCACCACAGTACAGTGGTACCACGGCACACAAATTTAATTTGTTTCGGAGTTCTTTAGCCAAAATTTCGTATTGCGAAACTCGTTTTCATACAGGAAATAATGTAAATGCAGATAATCCGTCCCAGCCACCCAAAAATATTACAAATGTTAGAAAATAATTTTAATTAATTTATGACTCTTCGTGGAACTGGACGCTTTAAAAACTAAACTGAAAGTCGTTCCCTTATCTTCCTTGTTCACACATCTGGCTCATTCGTTGAAAATAAATAACATATATAAGACCACAAGATAACATGTACAGTGTACTGAGTAATACATTAAGGCTTCAAAATTTTATACATCCAGGCCACAAGACATATTGTTAAATTGACACGATAAGATAATAAAAAGGCAACGACATATTGTAGTGTAGATACAAGAAATATATTAGGGCTGCAAGATAATAAAAATTAATTCGGGCACAAGGCAGAGTGCCAATCCATTGTAGGGCTCGTACAGTACACCCTCACACACTACAGGAATTTGGATGTTAGATGAAGACAAATGGTCCGCTATGGCTACCACTTAACAGGAGCAGTCGAAAGAAGAAGAAGACAGTCAATTTGGGAACAACAACTATTCTAATCTGTGTTTCTTTTTTACTATGAGAGGAAACCCATCAAGAACAGGGAGAACATGCAAACCCAACACAGCCCCTCTGTTGGAATCGAACTCTTGACACTGAAAGTGCGAGGCCAAAGATATTAACTTGTAGACTCAAAAAAACTCAAATCACATGGCCTTGCTATATCTGACTTTGTGGCCTCAATATTTTAAAATACTAGAAATATTATCTTGGTCTTATGATTTTGTAGCCTTAATTTATTATCTGATATACTCAACAGTGTAGTTCATTGCCTCCATAGATTGTCTTCTGTCTTCAGTAGTTTATCTCGTTGCCATGATACATTATCTTCTAACTGGTTATGTACGGGCTCAGGCTCTGGATAGACTGTATGATTTTGAGGCCTCAGTATTATATTTCATGGTCTGAATTTATTATCTTGTGACCTTAATATATTATCTTGTATATTCAGTAAATTATCCCAATTAACTTGTGGTCATTACAGTATGATTTTGTGATCTTAGCATACTATCTCATGATATCAAATTGTTATCTTGTGGTCTTAATGTGTTCCTCTGGTGACATTGGGGAAAAATCATTCCATGGCCTGGACTTACTGATGTGGCTACAACATACTGTAGTATCTCATTCCTACAGCTTAGTGACTCATGGCCACAACATAGTGTCTCATTCCCATGTCTTAGCAAGTCATGGCCACAACATAACATCTCATTCCCACATCTTAGTAAGGTGTGGCCACAATATAGTATTTTATTCCCACATCTTAGCAAGTTTTGGCCTCAAGATAGTATCTCATTCACAAGCCTTTGTCAGCTGTAGCCACAACATACTGTAATATCTCATTCCCATGCCTTAGTAAGTTGTGGCTACAACAAGGTATCTGATTCTCACGCCTTAGTAAGTCGTGACCACAACAAGGTATCTCATTCCCACGCCTTAGTATGTCACAGATCCAGTATAGTATCTCATTCTCACGCCTTAGTAAATCGTGGCCACAACAAGGTATCTCATTCCCACGCCTTAGTATGTCACAGATCCAGTATAGTATCTCATTCTCACGCCTTAGTAAATCGTGGCCACAACAAGGTATCTCATTCCCACGCCTTAGTATGTCACAGACCCAGTATAGTATCTCATTCTCACGCCTTAGTAAATCGTGGCCACAACAAGTTATCTCATTCCCATGCTGTAGTAAGTCATTTCCACAACATAGTATCTCATTCCCATGCCTTACTAAGTCGTGGCTACAACATACTATCTCATTCCCACACCTTAGTAAGTCATGACCACAACATGGTATCTCATTCCCATGCCTTAGTAAGTTGCAGACACTGTATAGTATTGTATTCCTACACTTTAGTAAGTCGTGGCAACAACATTGTATCTCATTCCAAAGCCGTAGTAAGTCGTGGCCACAAAATACTCTCTCATTCCAACACAAGTAAATTGCGGCCAAAGATAGTATCTCATTCTCACGTCTTAGTAAGTTGTGGCAACACAACATGGTATCTTATTTCCATGCCTTATTATGTCGTGGCCACAACATAGTATCTCATTTCCACACTTTAGCAAGTCTTGGCTACAACATAGTATCTCATTCTCATGCCTTATTAAGTTGCAGACACAGTATAGTATCTCATTCCCACACCTTTGTAAATCGTGGCCACAACATTATATCTCATTCCCACGCCTTAGTAAGTCGTGGCCACAACATAGTATCTCATTCCCACACTTAAGTAAGGCATGGCCACAACATAGTATCTGTGTCCCATGCCTTAGCAAGTCATGGACATAGTGTAGTATTTTATTCCCACACCTTAGTAAGTCATGACCACAACATGTTATCTCATTCCCACGCCTTAGTAAGTCGTGGTAACAACATTGTATCTCATTCCAAAGCCTTAGTAAGTCATGGCCACAACATACTCCCTCATTCCCACACAAGTAAGTCGCGGCCACAGCATAGTATCTCATTCTCACGCCTTGGTAATTTGTGGCCACATCATGGTACCTCATTCCCATGCCTTAGTAAGTCGTGACCACAACATAGTATCTCACTATCATGCCTAGTATGTCAGGGCCACAAAATAATATCTCATTCCCACGCCATATAAGATGTGGACACAGTATAGTATCTTATTTCCACACTTTAGTAAGTCGTGGCAACAACATCGTATCTCATTCCAAAACTTTAGTAAGTATGTTGTCTTTAGTAAGACAACATACTCTCTCATTGCAACACAAGTAAATTGCGGCCAAAATAGTATCTCATTCTCACGTGTTAGTAAGTTGTGGCAACAAAACATGATATCTTATTTCTATGCCTTAGTAAGTTGTGGCCACATCTTATTCTTAAAATATTTTTTCCCCACAATGTCACCAGTTCAGTTGCTATCTTATGTCCTCAGTATTATTATCTCATGGTCACAGTATATTCATTTGTGTTTATATTCATTTTTGTATACACAAAAGAAAAAAAAAACAGGTCACATGGGGGCCTTATATATTATAGTTATGAGATAAGGGTCAGGGTGAGTCAGGTGACTTTTTCAGCGTGTAAAATTAGCATGAGATCAGACTATTCATTGAATTCCAACTTGTAAGTTTTCCTCAGGCTTTTACTTCCCATATTGTTCCCATGAAGTCAGGTGTGTTTACTTGAACGCAGTTTCAGGGCATAACACGGTGAACGTGTTTTTCATATTTTCACTCGTACATGAAGACATTATTATTATTATTATTATTATTATTTTATTTTTTTTTGCTTTTAAATGCATCAACGGTTCAGCTGATCACATCCTCATCGCATCTTCCTCCTTGTCCTCCCTTTATCACGCCTTCACCGCTGTGCGTGTGCTGATTAAGGGAGCGGTTCCTCAGGCCTTCGTCAGGTCTTAATGATGTGTACAGTTTTAAACGATGACTTTGTACTCTATGAATGCATGTTGTTGTTGTTGTTTTTTCCTTTCTCTTGCGAGCAATAAGGAATGTCTGTATGATTATTATTATTATTATTATTATTATTGTTAAGAATGTTTTGATAAGTGATTTTATCTGAAGCTTTATGTATGTGTACTATATTCATATGGGTGTGTACATATGGATGTGTAAAGATTCATATGCACATACATATTTGTGACATATTGCATGATGGAATTGTTTGATGAAAATCTTTTTTTTTTAATATATAAAAAAAGGGGCGGAGCTTAATTGTGCATGCGAACATGCTATCAGGTGGCAGAGACCATAATAACTGTAAAAAAAAAAAGTTTATGTTTTATTTTTTTATTTCTTTGTGGAATAATGTTGTATTGGGGCATGTGTAAACTATCGTAGTAATGGTTGATTTGTCACGCTCGGGAGCCTTGTGATCATTTCATGATTGATATTTTTTTGTTTCATCTTTTCACAGAGAACTATTCTGAAAGCCCACTGCTTATCAGATATATGCAAAAAGAAGCTGTAACTGTGACGTAAACTAGAACAGGAAACTCCATCTTCACGTGCACGCTCCCGAACGAACACCCAACCTGTCAATCACCCCCCCCCCCACCTCTTCCTCCTCCTCCTCCTCCTCCTCCTCCTCCCTGTAACAACGGTTCCTTCCTCACCAACCTCTCCAACCTTATTTTCATTTTTATTCCTGATTTTTTTTTTTTTATTTGTATTTTTTTAATCCTCACATATTCTTTTCATGCACTTTTCAAGTTCTGCTCTTGTTTTCCTTCTCTCTCAGTATGCAGAACAGATTATTCAGATTTCCTGCGCACGACGGCGGGAAGCTTTGCCTCTCGCCGCCCGCCGGGTGCTCGTAGCCGAACCCGTCCCCCGCGGGCCGTCGAGCGTTTTTAACGAGACCTAAATTGATGTAGCACACACACTATAATGTAGACCAGTAGCAAACCTTTAGTCTTTGTATCCAAAATAATGGCAAATAATGACCGTGAACAAACGTGGAAGACGATGACGATGCTACGACTTCACGTCTTCAGCAGTGCATGTTGTTGTCTGTCTTACTAACCGTCCAAAAAATTTTAAAAGAGTTAGACTGTAGGCTCAGGAGAGCAGGAGAAGACAACAATTCATCCAAAAAATAACAAAAAAAAACCGCAGAGGAGGTCAGCACAGGAAAGAGCATCCATTTTGAACGAACAACCATTAGTCATGTAGAGATTTTATTTAATTTTGTTTTCACACAATTGACATAAAAGTGACCCAGAATCTTCTCTGTCTCGCACGTCACTACTCAGGTATCGCGCTCTACGTCGGTCTTTTATCAGTGCTTCCAAAAATTCTGCCAACTCTAAATAAAAAGGCAGAAATGATTGAAAAAAAAAAAAAGATGACGAAGAGGTTAAGTAGGAACGTGTCCTAAACCTAAAGTGTCCACAGGTCTTCCTTTTTCCTACTGTCCTTCTGCTTTTTTTTTGTAATTCTTTTTTTTTCTTCATTTATTTTGCCATAATCTATGACACTTTACTCTCTCAATGAGTCCTCACAATCACTTTGACTCTCATTTTATTCTTTTTTTTTTTTTTTAATGAATAATTCCTTGGATAATGTTATTTTTCAAAAAAAAAAAAAAAAAAAAAAGAAGAAGAAAGAAAGAAAGAAAGGAACATCAAAATGTGATCTGTCTTTAAATGGACGTCTAGCCACCACCACCACCAAATAAAAAAAAAATACATTAATTAAGAGTGGGACTGAGAGAGCGAAAGACAGACGGACAGAGTGTATGTGTGTGAGGGACATAAACGAGTGTGTGTTGAAAGAGGATTCGGCGAACAGAAGAAAAGGCGCCGGGAAATGGAGGAGAGTTTGAGGAAGAAGGAAAAAAAAAAAACTGAAAACAGGAGAGAGAGAAAAGAGAGGAGCAAGGAAGGAAGGAAGGAAAGCAGGAAGGAAGGAAGGAAGGAAGGAAGGAGGGAAGCTGATCGGCTTCTCAGTGTAAGGATGTGTGTTCTTGCGTACCCGGCGTGTGCTTCCGTATGTGTGCCTTGCTATGTGTGTGTGTCTCCGTCTGCTTTGTGTTTGGTGTGTGTTTTTTTATTTGTTATTATTTCTTTGGTTCCTTTCCTCCTCCGCTCTGTTCATGTCTCAAATGGTGCACTCGTTCTCTATTCCCTATGTTGTAGGCACCCTGTTAAGTAAGGGCACTTCATGGGGAATAGGGAGGCATTTTGGGACGCAGCCTTGTTTTCTGGGGATTTGGCCGAGCCTGTGCTCCGTCCTCTCCTCGTCAGTCCTCGAGGCCCCTGGTCCTGCCAGATCTCAAACTCTTCCTCAGTCACTGACTGCTTTTGGTTTAAAGGAAAGAAAATGGGAGACGTTTCAGCCCCTCATGTCAAGCAGATCTTGTGGCCCTCAAAGACTGGATCTTTCATTCTTAGGGAGCGTGCCTGTGTGTGTGCGTGTGTGTCAGAGAGACTGTTGGACATTTACAGTACAAGCTTGTTTTTCACCTCTGTGTGTGTGTGTGTGTGTGTGTGTGTGTGTGGTTGTGCATGTCTCAGTGAGCCGACCCGCTTTCTCTTTCTTGCTTTCTACATTTTAGACATTTCACCTGGATTTTAGTTAATGATGTCACTCTTAGACACCTGTGCAGATGTTCTGTGCTTTACAGATGTGTGTCTCTGGCTTTGGCTTTGCAATGATGATATTTTTACAAGCTTCTGTTTATCAGCTGCTATGACAGTTTCTAAGTGGTTTTTCCTCCTTTCTCTCTTTCTCTCTCTCTCTCTCTCTCTGTCTTTCTGCATCTCTGTTTTTGTCCCATTGTCTCTCTGTCTTTCACCTTTTCTGTCTCTTACTCTCTCTTTTTCTCCTTATTTGTGTCTCTGATTTTTGTCTTTGTCTCTCTGTCTTTCTATCTGTCCCTTTCTCGGTCTCTCTCTTTCCCTGTCTCTCTCCTTCCTGTCTCCTTTTCCTCCTCTTTCGGTTTATTCCATGTCTCTCTCTCTCTTCCTTTCCTTCTTGTTTCTGTTTGTCCCTCTGTCTACCTTTGCCTCCGGTTTCTTCCTCTTTCCTTTCTGGTCTGACTCTTCATGCATTCCTTTCCCTTTCTGTCTCTCTTTCTCTCAATCTCTCCTCTTGTCTGTCTGTCTGTCTCTCACTCTCTCTTTCTTTCCCTGTCTTCTTATTTCTTCCTCTATCTGTCCTTGTGACTGTTCTTGTATTTGTCTTTGTCTATCTGCCTGTGTCCCCTTGTCTGTCTGTCTTTTTGTCTGTCTCTCTCCCCTTCCTTCTTTCGCCCATCTCTCTGTCTGTTTTTTACTCATCTTTCTGTCTACCCCCATGTCTATCTCTGTTTTTTTTTCTGTTTTATCCCTCTATATCTAATTTGGTCTCTATTTCTGTCTGTCTCTCTGTTTTTCTGTCTGCCTCTGTTTCTTTCCTTCTCTTCTGCTCTCTTTCTTTTTGTCTCTGTTTCTCTCTATTTTTATTTTTGTACATCACTTTTCCTTCTTTCTAATTCTTTGCTGTTTGTCCATATCCCTGATGGTATCCCTCTATTTCTTTGTCTCTCTTTACTTATTTTTCTGTCTCTCCCAAATCTGTCTCTATCTGTTTTCTTTCTATCTGTCCCTCTCCCTGTCTCACTCTTTCTGTTGGTCTCTCTCTCTCTCTCTCTCTCTCTCTCTCTCTCTAAACCTACAGTGCTGAGTTTCTGAACCCGCCGCTGTCTCTCTCTGAAGACGAAATCCGGCAGTGCAGCCTAAAAATAATTCCAGATTCCAACTTCATAAAGTGAGAGAACACACCAGGACAAAAGAAGCGAGAGAAGATGAGAGGAAGGAGACGGAGCGGTGCTATTATGGCTTGTGTCTCCACTCATAGATGGAACCCCTGAATGGATGGACCAAGCACAGGCATACTCCACCGTTACGATGGCGGGACTTTCTACGTTCTTCCAAACCGGACAGTCGTCTCAATCTGGGCTTATTCGCACACATATCAGTCTGACGATGGGGAAAGACTTCCTTCCCTCGTTTGCACTCAGCGGTTCCATCTGCTCTCTTTGCATCGAATCTTCTTTAAAAAAAAAAAAAGAAAAAAAAAGTCATTTGCATGCACTATAGGTGGAAGCTAAAGATTTGGGATTGTCTCCACCGCTTTTTTTTTAAGGGCAAAGAAATTTCCATGGAAGGTTTCCCAAGCTTGATTCAACTCTATGCAATTCAGCCACTCACTATTTAAAGAGAGAGAAAAAAAAAAAAAGCCAAATCAGCAGACGACACTCGACGTCACACTCTTTCCAAACGACAGAGGTCTGGCAAGGACTCGCGTCTGCACTGAAACTCTCCGCTCATGTACTGCAGCTAAAAAACCTTCGTCCGACCTTTCGCTTCATCCTTCAGACGGGCGAATTCTCATCAGGTCACGTCCAGGACTAACTCACAGGCATGTGACTATAACAAACAGTACACGGGAAAGACGCTCAGCATCCCTTCGTTCCTGTCTTTCTCGTGTCTCTCTTCAACATCTCAGCATTTCTCCTCCTCTGTAGCTGACCTGCATGGCATGAAAATAAAAACAACAACAGCGACGACAAATGATCGTTAAATCCTGGCTAGATGACGAAACGTACAGGTCGCGGGACAGGACGAGGAAACCGACGAGACGTCTCGATCCTGGCCGCGTCCACGGCTATGCGACACAGTGGACTTTCTGTTGATGGATGGACGGAGGGGGGGGGGTAAACTTTTAAGAAACAATTAAATGAGGAGAGAAAAAAAAGAAAAACACCAATAATTCGAATGCAAATTGAAAAAAAAAAAAAAGAAGAGAAAGAAATGCATTTTCTGACTTTGTTTACCAGCATGATAAAAAAAATTGCATGACTCTGCTTCGAAAAAGTCCTCACCCAACGTCCCCCACAAACACACACACACACACACACACACACACACACACACACACTTTAACAAAAAGAGAAAAAAAAAAAAAGCAAAAAGAGGGCTTGGAATTATTAGAAATTATTAAAAGAGCAAAATCCCTTGCAGGTTTATGTTATATGCAACTACATTTAAAAAGTTATATTATTTAAATAAGAAAAAAAGCTATATTTTGTTTTACTAAAAAAAAAAAAAAACGGGATATATATGTAAGACTGCGAGATACAGTCAGAGTGTAGATATTAGACACCCCTGAGGAATACCTGCTATTGACTGTAAAACTAGTTCTGCTCTTCATTTCCATACAAAAACAAAAACCGCGACATTTTTTTCGACCAGATTTTTTTCTGTTCCTAATCTTAACTCTTCTTGTCCTGGGAATTTACATCTTCCACCATTTGCGGTTGGTCACAATCCATGCAATTACACATTCATTCATACAGTACTGCTCTGAAGAAGCACTTAGGACTTGTTGACCTTTGACACCATTGTCAGATCAGAGTGGCTTTCCTGTTGTTTATGAGTTTCCTAGCGATTAAAGTCTTTTCAAGAGAGATTTCTGCAGCACAAAGCTGTAAGAGCTTAAGTTGAAACCTGCATTAAACTGTACTGTGCAAAAGTCTTAGGTCATTACCAGTTGTGTTTTAAAGCAAAATATCTGTCCAGTGGATGCGAAAACAAAATATACACAAAAGAACCCAGATCCATTTCTCCTGTAAGGGAAATTATAGGGGATGGAACACAGAGCACATGGAACACCTTAGGGAAGATTTTAGGGTTAAAAGCTCTATATGTCACAGCAATATATTCTTAATTAGCTTTATGCAGTTAGAACAGGTTAAATATAAAACATAAGATTTTAAAGATTTTTATTAAATCATCATATTATGCCATGGGACCGGAAATTCACAGATTGTCACATGACTTCATCAGTTAAAGTCAAGGATCAAGATGAATAAGTAACCTTCCAGAACATTAAAACGTCATGTGACACCTGGCATACCGCGGGTCCTTCTCATGCAGGTGTAAAATGATATTAAAAGTTGGACAGTCAGACGAGCTACACTGAGAAAAATGATTCTTGCTTTGTGTAGCTTTTACTTATTGATATAATGTCTGTTTTACTAAGTTTGTAAAATACTTAATTCTGTTTCATTGTTTTAACCTAATCGTACAAATTTCTACCATTATTCATTATTGTTTATTGTTGTGTCGCAACAATTTATTGTTGAGACACATAGAGATCGCTGTCATATGTCCATTTTATTTTATCCTCAACTCTGTCCGTTTTTATCCTTCTATCCCCAGAAACCGTTTGCCCACAACGACATCACAGAACCTTTATTAGGAAGCATAGATGTGCACTCAATATTTCATTCTCTAATAACGCCACTTGTCCTGTAGGACATTAAGAAAATGTAGCACGTTCAATGGGCAGGTGATATGTCTTCCATGGAAGACGCACGTTTCTTACTCGCGTGGTAATTCTGCCCTTGATTTCACCTTGCCGTTACATGAATCATATTTTTTTTTATGTTTTTGTCGGAATTCAGTCCATTTTAAATACATGTTCATTCTTAACACTGTTAATTATTGGAACATAGTTTGTAATTTGTGAAGCAGTTTTAGGAACATGTCGCCTTATAATAAGTATATTAACGAAAGCGATCCAAAAGGCATCTGTAAATCAATACAAATAACTTTAATCGTTTATTCGCGACAAAATAACAGCAGAAGCTTCACTACCCGACACGCTGCAGTGGTCGAGCTGCGTTATTGTAAGATTTCCAAAGTCACCTTCACAGTTAATCATCATTTTGTCCATTCTTTATGCTGTCCTAAGGGCATCGCTTAATGTACTGTGAATGAGCTGTGCCAGGATTCGTTTGTTAGATTAAAACTATGATGTCATTGACACACATGTAATATAGCAACCCCATGCACACTAAAATACCAGTGAAGAAGTGGTTTAAGCTGTAGTAAATATACAAATAGTCGACCAGTTGCATCAGTCCATCAGATTATTTGTTACTCACTGGTCTTAAATGTCAAAAAGAAATTTATTTTATGTTTTTCCTGTTAAAATCCTTCTTTCTTGTTCTTTTGGAGCAAGGCTACGTAATGTTTCAGTTAAAATAATAACAAACACTCAAAGACTATAGAGTAGAAGATGTTACATTGAAATGTTAACGTTTAGTTTGAGCATCATGGCAAAACATGATATACAGCTTGTAATAACCTGTGACTAGCCAGTGCAACGTAATTGAATGACTTACAGTACTGTGCTAGATCCAGCCCTCGTTTCTTCATATTTTACTTCCAAAGAGACAGGCTTTCTTGTAATTCTATGTAATCTTGAGGAATAGTTTTCCAGACTTCCTGATGGACTTTTTTTTGTCTCTCATGTATTTTTAGTCCAGTTTCAGAGGAATGTTTTTTGTTTGCGAAGCCACACGGTGACCTATGAATCATTTAAACATAAAAACATCTAACTTAAGGCATGAATCAGTGAGAAACAGGTGCAGATGATGACAGATGACAGTGATTAGTTATACTGCTGATGCTGAATGCTGAGTGGTTGGAACAGACGAGAGGGGAAATGAGGTCGCTGCTGAGGTTTTATCTTTTTTTAAGTTTAACTTTAGGCACTTTGTAGTCTGTCGCATTTGTTCCCATTTCATCAGTTTAATCTACATCATTTATTAAGAAGAAACGAGGGGAAGCTAAAGACTTTTGCACAGTACTGTATGCAAGTGCTCGGTAAATTACAGGTGACTGGTGTCTTTAAATTCCATAAACGAAAAAGAAAATAATACGTCTGGAAGGAATTTATACGTTTTTTATAAAAAAATTTTTAATTAAGACACATTATACTTCTGCATTTAATAACATTTTAGCAATATTTTGCACCATTTCAAACTAATAAACAGTTGCTTTAAATATATTTTTTTCCAGTGACCTAAGACTTCTTCACAGTAATGTGTCTATTGAGGTTTTGGAATTCATCCATTTCATTTCTTTTAGTTCTTGTGTTTTTTTTTGCACTAAAATAGTAGCCACGCTAGCGAAGCAGCATTTCCAAGAGATTAGAAGTGTATTTGAATTTAATCGTTTTTTTTCCCTGTTATATCCTATATGAACCCATGCATTCCATTTCCATCTAATCTCCTAATCATGTCAATACAGTAATAAAGACGGTAGCAACCGCTGATGTGTAAGAGCAATACCATTAATTAATGACTTTTTTTCAGTCTGTTTTCTGTTCCTTCCCAACCCTAAAGTACTTTAAATGCCAAAGTATGGCCACAATTACATTCTGACCTGACAGTAGCTAAACGCTGCTCTCATTCTGTGATTTATTTGATTCTCCTAACGAAATTAGAAATCTGAAATTATTCAGGTCTTCCTTGGCAACTTTACGGTGGAAGAGGTGATGAGATGTAAAGGAAAGGATGCTGCTTGTTTATCGAGTGCAATTTAATAGGAAATGTGTTCAGGTTTAAATGGATTAAAGACCAGGATGTTGGTTCCTACGTCACATGTCCGTTTCTTTTATTATGAATAATATTTTGGACTCCAGGAAGGTGAGAGAGTGGGAATGCAAACTGGACCAATTATGTATTTAATGTGACCTTTTGTACTCCGTATTGACAGTAAAGTACATTGAAACTATCTATGCAGGGTCGGCATCAGTCTCAGGCCGAGTTGGCGGTCAGTTCCTTGTTGAAAAGCAGATAAACCGCACAAGGAGGAGGAGCTGGAGGAGAGTGCAGATCAAGCTACTAAAAGGGCTATGTAAAAAAAAATATAGATATTAATAATAGTTAAGGCGGCACGGTGGTGTAGTGGTTAGCACTGTCGCCTTGCACCTCCAGGGTCTGGGTTCGATTCCCCGGCCAGGCT
>JAQQZS010000008.1:3056198-3070649 GCA_030068045.1 Platyallabes tihoni | reverse complement strand
CATATTCTAGCTGACTAATAACAACATCTATTAAGGCTCTGAAACTGTGAGTTTTTCCCAGCTTTTCCCATTTCTATGTTAATGTTAATATGTTTTACTATACATTTTACTATAATTTTTTATATCACGTTATCTATATATTAACACTGTAAGCATAGATATGAAGGTGAGAGCTGGTGAAGTAGCCTGCTGGAGATGTACTGCAGATAAGCCACCCTTGCATGTGGAGGAGTTCATCTGTAAAATGAGAAATCACTACCAAGCACTCAAATATGGTGAAGGAAAAGTACTTTATTCAATCATCAACTGTTTATAGGCCCAGTAAGCCACTCTTACCTTATCTTACCAACCACACGTTACATCAGAGTGCTACCGGGAATTCAATTCCTAAGGAAGTATTTAAAGGCCAACACAAATCATTGCTAAGTCAGAGAACAAAGAATACAACACATGATGGGTTACATATTATCGTGAGCATTTCTGAACATTTTGTTGCCTTGTTGTTATTATTTCAATCATGCAAAAATCCAAACTATTTATAAATCAAGCTTTCAGAAACTAAGTGATTGATTATTAATGTTCTCAGCCATAATGAAGTTATAAATCATTTTATGTTTTTTCACAGGTTAGTATTTTTAATTTGTAATTAAATTTCTTAAATGAGATGCCATACTGTTTAAGAATGTTTAAATGAGACCATGAATTGAGTTTACAGTGAAGTATATTAATACATCATACTTCCTGTATGAAGAACCTCATTACCTTTAAATAGTAAAAATTACATAAATGTATAGCAAAGAATCACTAAAACATTACTAAGACAACAAACCATCTAAATGTTATGTACCGTTATGCTATCTACTTAAGTCAACTCTAATTACTTTTTTCAATCATAAAATACCAAGTACTATGGGGGGAAAATTACTCTCTCCCAAGTTTTTTCTACTTAGCTAAGTTGGAAGGAAGTGGAATTTCTCCATCTATCTTAGCGGTTTCTCAGGTATCTTGACACCAGACACTGCCAGGGGAGATTTAAAGGTGAACAGGAAATGAATGAAATTCCATATGTTGATGCCAAGGGACCAAATGTAGCTGCCATCTGAGTTGTCTATCACAGTGGAGGATTGGGTCAGCGCTGGAATGCAGTTTGTCTGTAGGAACGATAAAGCAGGGTGAAGTATGTAGATTAGTTTCATGTATCATAAATACTTTCAGTCCTGATTTCTTATTACAGGAAGCTGTTCATTAAGATGTTTGCTGATCCTGCACCCAAGCTGTGGGAACAGTTAAGTCACTGAAATGACTGTCTGTGCATTTCCATTTCCTGCATTCCTAGTTCCCTTCTTTCTTATTTTCACAGTTTCCTTGTTTTAGCAATGGATCTGCTGCCAGTGTTGCTATTGCAGACTTACATCCAATTGCTTTTGGCCATTTGATGGTTTTTGTTTAGAAGTGATATCTTTACTTCACTATTATACAGTAAATGTGTAAGTGCATTTTTCTTTATTCTTACCCATCCACCCTTCCTGAAAATCCATTCAAATAATTGCACCTTGATGAAATCGAAACATGTTTGTAAAAGCATGCTCCACCGGTTAGCCAGTAACCCCTGTCCAAAAAGAAATGAACAATGTAAATCATGCTGTAGTACATACACCACATCACAATTTTTTTTTGACTAGGACATAATCTTCAGGACCATTATAATCAGCAGTACTACTGCAGAAAACAGCACTAAGATTCTTTCCCAGCTGATCTTTCCTCCGGAGAAAACACACTCCTTCAGTATTGAAAAAATCTTTTTGCAGTCCATAAGGCATAATTTCTTAAGAAGGCTGAAGGGTGCACAAAAAACAGAGAGAGAAAATAATGAGGGCATACACTGATGTTCTCTACTTATGTACTACTGTACATGTTAGAAATAAAACACATAAGGACATTCTGTTAGAGGAAAATAATTAACAGTGATGATGAAGTATAATAAGTGGAGTAAGTTGATTACTACATCATAAAGTTTTATACATCTTACACCACAACAATCTTGTCATCACTAACCATTTTAGTTATTTGTGTATAGTTAAATATAACATTGTTGAACATTGGTGAAGCATGCATGAATCAGTTCAGAGATGTTCTACAACATCAGATATGACATGCACATGCGTAAATAATAGACTAATTAATTAAATAGCACATACCTAATAAATTCTTTATCCTCACGCATGTGGTTCACGAAATCAGTTAATTTCACTTTCAGCCGAGCCACAAGCTCCTGATTGTTTTCCTCCTGTAAAGGTTGAACCTCTTGGAGCTGTGGAGATGTTATCCCTTCATCTTGTAACATTCTATATGAAAGACAAAAGGACTGATATTGTATAACAGTTTACATGATACTTGTTACTTGTTTGCTACATTAACTTTGTAGCACTATACAAAAACAAGCTTTTTGCATAAGTATTTGTATGGTGCTACAAAGTTAATGTAGCAAACAAGTAACAAGTATCATGTAAATGTATAAATATGTCATGTTACAGAAACATGTTTGTATGGCAGTAAAGAAAAGCATATTATGTAAAAGACCAGGCAAAAACATAATGAGGTCTGCTTGGTTTTGCAATTCAAAAAAGAAAGGAAAAATAACCTTCAGAAAAGCTGTGGCAGATTTTATAATTTTATATATAATGGCAGATTTTCCAAGATACTCAGTAAAATTTACCAGCCAAGTTCTTTATAAAACTGGACAAAGTGTGTAAGAGCCCTAACGCAGGGCTTTAGAGGGGGTCAACGAAATAGGAGTTTCTGCTTATGATACGCACGGGAAGACCTCTCCGTTTGTGAGATAGCGTGGGATTATTAATTAGAAACTAAAAGGAAAGCAAAAGAAAACTGAAAACACAAAATAACGGAGCTCTGGAAACTAAAACAAAAACCTATATCCTCTCTTGGAGCTTATGCCGAGGATTTATAGAGAGAGTTTGTGTGTTTTTTGCTTACACTTTATACATAACCTATGAGCGCATTTAAAGGACAGCGCACCACTCTCTCTCATCCATTGGCGTCTTAGGGAGGCAGAGGCTGGGTCATTGCCTCTGTTTCTCTTTTTCTTTCTTTCTTTGTCTTTTAGATCCTTAAATAAACACGCTGTCAGGTGCGGCGTATCCAGGCTGATTGCGGCGTTGCCTGGCAACCGCATGTGAATAAATAGCCGCGCCTTTGCCTGTTCAGAATTCCACGGGGTAGCAGCCTGCAGATCTGCCTGTTCTGAACAATTTATGCGCGGTTTTGTCCCTCGCGAGACCCGCGTCGTTACAAAGTGTACTCGAGACTATGGTTTTTTTTTTAAGCAAATGGGTGCCAGACCAACTTCACACACATTTTAACGAGCGAGACTATTTGAAGAAAAACCTTCTGACCTTGCTGTGACCTCAGCCCTGTTTGGATAAATTCAAAATTAAATAGTTTATCTCATGGTTACAATGATCATTTCATATATTTCTAACACTATTCAACCACTTCTTGAGATATCACACTAAAAAGAATGACGGACACATGTACCAATATGGCCAACAGCAAAAATCCCAGATGCCAGGAAAATGCCCACTGAATTCCTATTTGTGAAAGTTTAAAGAACAAACAGAAGGGAGGTATTGACGTAAACCTATTTCAGACATTTACCCTTGATAATAATAATTTAATGATAATTTAATACAAATTTTAAAAATCTCATAATTATAAAAAGAATGATAATGATAATTTAATACAAATGGACTCAATATGAAATGGACAGCACAAATGCTTTCTAGTAATAATAAAGCCAGGAGAACTGCCCACAAAGCCATTGCTGCTGTCATTGCTGGGAAAGTAGACAAATACACAGATGTATACAGTGATTTAATGATGTGACTCTCTAGCCCGTGGAAAAACAAAGGCCGTTCTTAGGAGGTCGGTTGTTGAACCAGCTCTTAACCAGCACTAGCATTAGACATGAACTAGCACCTGGTGCACTTTGGTGGAAAAGGGGCTTAAGGAAACCATGGACAAAGACCAAGCAAAGCAAAGGTCAGGTGTGTACAACTTTTAAAAATAAAAAAAGACATTCTAAATTATAAGATCTGATAGGATTACAACTGATGAAAACACAACTAAACGTCACTAGAGATTTGGAAATCAATTGTGTTCTGTACAAACAACCAGGGAAACCATAGCGTGGATGATGACTCACTTCGTATTAGCAGCGCACAATGATTCTTATCTCATCAACATTCCTGTTAACTTATTATGAGACACAGCAATACTAATAACAAGAAAGACACTATGTGACACAAAGTATGGTATGTTGACACCTAAATAACACACCTATATTTTGGCCTATTGCAAGGATTATACGTATGAGCAAACAGTTTGTTAAATTGTTATTTTTATGCAAAAGTAAATTGTGAACATGACAACATGGAATTAAATATATTCAGCATCAGATCATAAACTCACCCTATTAGAAGGTTTTGTCCAATCCTGATGTCTGTTGCTAGAGGAAACAACTTTGTCCTTAGTCCATTCAGACTTAAGCATGATTTTTTTTTAAAAGGAAATATAAAAGTAGTTACCTTCTGTTGCTTCTGTATCTGTAGACATAGACATTATTTTTGACCTTTCTCAGATCAAGTGTAAAAAAAAAAAAAAGCTAAAAAGATTACTGTTAATGTAAAATGAGTAAAGACAGCGTCTCTGATCCGTGCAAACACACTAATGTAAATGATGAGGCAGAGTCACATGATTTACTGGAATTACCTCATCCATATTTGAGCTATGCAGTAAATGGGCAGGTAAGAACCAGCCCAGCGTACAGCCTACTGTCAACAACATGTTGCCATAAATAACTGTGTCTCTAAAGTGCATTCCAACATCATTGTTTGGGGCAGCCTTCTAACAATGCCAAAAACTCCTACTGTGCAATCAATTGACAACACATTATTTTAACTGCACAACAATTTTTTTTTTTTAAGTTCTGCTTCCTGAAAATGTTTTTGCTGATTGTGATAAAGCATAAATATAGTTTTGGTCTGGCTGCATCACATAGAAACTTTGAAAAATAAACTGCTATTTGTTAATTGGCAATAATGTATTTAATCACATCCATGTTCCTCATGTGCTGTAAAAGTTCAACTGAATTAGAAGTGTTTTAGCTCCTGATTTTCACTTGTATTTAATGTCTGGTGCATCACGTTTTAGTGTCCAACAGTAGTCAGCAAGCATTGGTGGATTCTAGTTGCCCTGATATTGCTTTTCAATTGTAGCAATGTCCTAATGAAACCTTTCATGATGTTCCTTACTGATTATTCCTTACCTGATTTGAGGGGAAGAATTCCAAGTATGAGTGGAGGAAATGAATCTCATTGACATGTTGCACTTCATTGTTTGGTATGCTTTAAGAAGACTGACAAAGAAGATTGTCCATGATGCTTTAAGAAGATTGTCTAGTCAATGTAGTTTGGACCTCTGTGATTGCCAAGGAAAATGCCAACATCTTTGAAGGCTTTCCAAGCAATCCGCTTTGGCTCAACCAATAGATTTTCTTCACACTGATTTTCAATTATAATATGTCTGATGAAAAAAAAAATGCCTTCTTTGATCTTGGCATCAGTTATTCTTGGGAACATCTACCTTGAATAATGAAAACCAACATCTTCCTTGTCCATTGCTTTCACAGAATTCTTCATAAGTTCCAGTTTAGAAAAGGAGGCAAAAATATATTTGCAGGGTGTACAAGTGGTTCATGCACCAAATTCCTCTGTCCTGGAACTAACTTCTTGTGGAGTGGCCAGATCTTTCTAGAATAACGTAACTCTTCGACACAGCTGTCCAATTCACAAATTAAACAACAGTACTTTGTATAGCCAAGCTGTAACCCCAGTATAACCCCAGCCTCCAATAACGAACTGGACATCATATTAACTTAAAGACATCAAATGTTAAATTGAAATGTCAAATTGATCTTTCTGCTGCCTCCAGTATGACTCCACAACAATTCCTGCTATCTGTTATCACCCAAATGAGGATGGGCTTCATTTATCCATCCTTGCATGTGCTGTAATGCTGTTTTTTTCTGATATTCTTCCTAATTTAGTCATATCTAATTCCCACTGGTCACTAGGAGACTCCCACATTAAGGCTACTACTCAGTCAGGGAGGGCCAAAGACTGCGAGTAACCCGGTTTGCGAGCATTTCACAAGATGTGCAAAATTTTTTACACATTTTAACTTGATAAACAAGCGGTATATACGAGTACCAAGTATCACCGAGGATCACGTGGCACGCATGTGCTTCTTGTTTTGACACCGAGCGTCACATGATCTCCACTGAGCCAATGGTTCTTCTCTCTCTCGCGCTGCAAAACTCTGGATAATCGTCTCTCATGCTCGGTCTCAGTGCGCGTGTGCCACTCTCAACACTTGTATAATTAACACCTATGTGCGTGTGTCCTGTTTACTATAATACTGTGACCACGTGTGCGCGTAAAGCATCTTTTATTTTGTGTGTGTGTGTGGGATAACTTTCACCTCCTCTCCTCCCTCTGGTCTCAGTCACTCCAGCCACGATTCTTTTAAAAGGTAAAGTGCAGGTTCATTTGTTTTATTTTTACTTTATATTTTTTGTGTACTGTTTTTATATGAATATTTTTGGGTTGTGGAACGAATTGTTGGAGTTTCTATTATTACTTATGGGGAAATTTGATATACGAGTTTTGATTTCCAAGCACGCTACCGTAACAAATTATGGTCGCAATCCAAGGTTCCACTGTATTCTAGTTTCTGAGATACTGAATTTTGGGTTCTCATTAGGTGTAAGCCATAATCATCAAAATGAAAAGAAATAAACACTAGAAATATATCAATCTGTGTCTAACGAATCTATTGTATATAATATGAGTGAAAATATTATATATAATATATAAATTACTGAAATAAATTTGATTGGTGTTGTTTCAATGATCAAATTTTTTGAGATGCAAAACGTGTGTGTGTATATACTGTGATATATAAACACAGTATTTTAAAATATGAACATTTATTTTACAAATTTACTTTATTTTCACATTTAAGGAGCGCAATCTCTACTTTGCCTTATGCATTCTTCATTTGATCAATCCTTCTCCACTTCTTCTTTCTCTCTTTGCTCAGCATCTTCCTCCACCTTCTTCCACTGGCCTTGTGTGGGTTTGATGGGGATGATGTCATCACCTAGTGAAAAGTAGTAACTAGATGACACTTAAGCACCTCTCCTAACGGTTCCCACAAAAATGTATACAGAATTTATGTTTGACTATCATAGCTTTGCTATATATGGAATTAATAAATATAAATAAAATAAAAATATATAACAACCAAATGAATTAGTTTTTGGTAACTGCTAACCACTGAATACCAGAAGCACTCCACAAGACCTGCTGTTTTTGAGATGCCAATGAAACGAGATAATTAATGTTATTCACTTCACATGTCTGTGGTTTTAATGTTACTGCTAATTGGTGTGTGTATACTGTACATACACACAAGTGACATGTTTAATGATACAATTTCCCTTTGGGATTAATAAAGTATTCTTTCTTTCTACCTATCTATCCATCACGGTCCCTAGTTGGACTATAGACGTTCCTAGATGGATGGATCTATCAACTGTATCTGTCTATCTACCAATCTACTCTGTTATCACCTCACAAATGAGGATGGGTTCCCTGATTGAGTCTGGTTCCTCTCAAGGTTTCTTCCTATTACCATCTCACGGAGTTTTTCCTTGCCACTGTCACCGTCATCCTTGGCTTGCTCATCAGAGACAGTCCTATCATTTTGATTCCTACACGTTCACATTTCATACAAACTTATATAATTCTTTTGATTGTGTAAAGCTGTGACAATGTCAATTGTTAAAAGCACTATACAAATAAAATTCAATATCTATCTATCTATCTACAGTGGCAAGGAAAAAAAGTATACATTTTTGGAATTTCATGGTTTTCTGCATTGATATGTCTTAAATTGTGATCTAGTCAAGAGTACTGACAAATATAATGTGCCTAAAATAATAATAACAAAAATTTCTGATCTTTCTTGTCTTAATTGAATGCACTCATTCCACATTCAAAATGGTCGTGGAAAAATCAAGTGAGCCTTTGGAATTAATGACTGGTTGACACCCATTGGCGGCAATAACCTCAACCAGGCGCTGCCTGTAGCTGTGGATCAGACCTGCACATCGTTCAGGAGGAATTTTAGCCCATCCTTTCATTAAGCATAACTGCTTTAGCTCTGTCATATTCTTTGGATGTCTCGTATATGGCTCTCTTTAAGTCAATCCATAGCATATTGGGTTGAAGTCTGGGCTCTGACTTGGCAACTTCAAAAGGCATATTTTGTTTTTCTGAAGCCATTCTGTTGTGGACTTGCTCCAGTGTTTCGGGGCATTGTCCTGTTGCATCACCCAATGTCTACAGAGTTTCAGCTACTGTACAGACATTCTCACATTAACCAAAAAAATCTTTATGGTTGGATGATGTTTTAATGATGATATGCAGTGCCCTTTTTACTCCACATGTAGTACTGCATGTTCATTTAAAATAGTTCAGTCTTAGTTTTTCTTCAGCGCACAAAACATTTTGCCAACACCGCTGTGGAGTGTCAACATGCTCTTTCACAAACTTCAGGCCTGCAGCAATGTTCTTTTCAGTAAGCAGCGGCTTCCTTCGTGGTGTCCTGCCATGGATACCCTACTTGTACAATGTTTTACATACTGTAGACTCATGAACACAGATGGTAGACAGTTCCAATGATGCCTTCAAATCTTTAGCTGTCACTCAGTTGTTTCTTTACCTCATTGATGGGTTTTCATTGTGATCTTTGGGTAATTTTGACTGAGTGTCCAGTAGTTTTTGATAAAGTAGCCACAGTCCTGAAGTGTCTCCATTTGCCTAGACTGGTGAATTTATAAAGTCTTTGAAATCACTTCGTAAACTTTTCCATCTTTATGTAAATCAAGAATTCTTCAAACGTAGCTCCTCTGAAAGCTCTTTTTGGTGAGGCATGGCACACATAAGCCTACTCTTCTAGTGGGAATCGAACTCCAAGTTTAAGTGGTTTTAAATGAGTCAAAGTGGCTCTATTCCGCACCTCCAAACTCATTTTCTTAACAAGACTCCAGGTATGCCAACACCTGACTCCACTCAACTTTTTTGAGGTCATCAATTCAAGGATTTACATACTTTTTCCACTAGCACAATGATGTTTTTATGGTTGTTCTCAATAAATACATGAATGATCAAAATTTTTGTTATTATTCTAGGCACATTATATCTGTCAATACTATATTTGTCTTAACCCTATGGAAGATCACATTTTATTACAAATTATTTCAGAAACCATGCAATTTCAAAAGGTTCACATTTTCTTGCTACTGTATCTAAATAATTGGAGAATTGTGAACGCTGCAAACGTTTACACTCCGCGCCGACAGATGGCGCTATCGTCGTACCCACTTCCGGTATAGAGGTAATACTTCTGTGTCGTCTTCTCTTCCTTTTATGTTATTGTATACTACAGTCAATTAACGCGTACATGTTTAAACGTTTACGTTAATAGATATTTAAAGTAATGATACTATATTTTTCTCATTTAAATCTTCGAATGTTCGCTTTCAGTTAGCTTAATTTATTTCCGACCGGTTTTCCGTCAAGGCCCGCCGTCGACGCTGTGATTCGGCAAGCTCGCACCCCTTCAAAGCACTGTCCAATCCCGGAAGACGATGCGTTGAGATGGTAGCCAATCCCCGTGTTGGGTGGGTGTGGCTTGTCGGAATACGGGTGGGGAGGAGCAAACCATGTCCGCATGTCGGTCTCGTGGGTTTATTTACAGCTGAGCGCAGTTTATTGCTCAGTGTGGACATGTCTCGACATGTCCTCGGAATATAATCTGAAATAAACAACAATACGATCCGGATTTGATGTTGGTGCCCGCTTTATTGAGATTAAAGTTTTAGAGATTAAGAGTTTGTTTTTAGTTTAGAAATCCAGCATGGAGGTGGAGAGAGACTTCATACTCACTCCTCCACCTAAAACTGTGCGCTTCGGGGACACTGTGGTCAACACTTTGGCCAAACTCAAGCAGGTGAGAGATCTCAGGCTTTATCTTCAGTATGGATTTATTTCTGGACTAAAACAACAGATGGTGATGTGTGTTTTTGTGTCTTTTCGTCCTCAAGGGAGACACAAGTGACTATGAGATGATGAAACATCAACTCTCAGACCCTGACATTAAGGTAAGTCTGAGTAAAGTTAGTGATGTCAGGTTCGACAGCAAAGTCAACCAGAACCTGCTGAATCGACACACAAAGGAATCCAGGAACAACAAGGGGTGTTCGGGTCAAACCAGGACTTTTGATAACTATGCAGAATAACAGAACACAGTTATTGTTGGTGGCGTTATTGGTTAGAACCTTGCATCTCTAAAGTTTGGGTTCGATTCCTGTCTTGACTGAGTTTGAATGTCCCCATGCTTGGTGGGTTTTCTCCCACAGTCCAAACACAGGGTAATTGGCATTTCCAAATTGTCCATAGTATGTGCATGAGTGTGTGTACAGTACACTCATCCAGTCCGTCTCCAGTCCCAGGCAACTCGGTATACAGGATAAAGTGGGTGAGATGTTAGTCTTTCAGCTGCTAAGGGGTCGCCACTGCGAACTATACGATCTGACACACCCCTAATATTTTATCCGTACTTTGGGCCGGTGCTGCATCCAATGACTGGGATTTGGGCATTGGGTGGGAATGGAACCTGTGCCTTCTGCATGGCATGCGAGAAACTTACCACTGCCTCACCAATAACAGAACACAGTTATGAGGGTAAAAACCCTCATCTAGTACATGTCTGTTGTTGTTGGTCTTTTGGCTGTTCCCAGCAAGGGGTCGCCACAACGGAAAATCCAGTCCGCACAACAACTTGGCACAGGTTTTACGCCGGATGCCCTTCCTGACACAACCCTCTCATTTTATCCGGGCTTGGGACCGGCACTGCATCCAGTGGCTGGGGGGTTTGTGCACTGACTGGTGTTCGAACCCGGGCCTTCCGCATGGCAGGCGAAACACCTACCACTGACCCACCACTGCCCTATTCTCATCTATATGTCTATCTGTCTATATAAAATACTGTTTGGTTGGTGTTTGCACAGGTATTTCCTTCACAAGCATTCCACACTGAATGTAACAGTAGGCAGCATCATCACAACTGTTAAGTCCAGTGAGCGTGTCACAGGCGTTCCTCAGGACTGTAACAGTAGGCAGCGTCATCAGCTTTTTAAAAAGCGTCAGCATTTAATACATGAAGGTAGATGTGATGATGATGGTGAAAAATCAGAAGGAAGAAGTGTTAATTAGGAGGTTAAGAATTGGACATAGCAAACTTAACACTCTATTTATAGTAGGTGAACACCCACCGGGATCCTGGAACATGTTCTCCACTCGTGCATGAAATATTTGCAGGAGAGGCTAGATATGGTGGCAGAGCTCCAAGAACTATGGAGAGTAGAAAGCAATGTTGAATGTCTTTTAGAAAGGCGAGTCACTGATTAGGGAAGGAAGCTTTTAAGGTTGTTTTTGGGGAAAGACTGGACTGTTATCAGCCAAATGAGGATGGGACAAACTTATCATTTTGATTCATACACATTCACATTTCATACAAACTTCCATAATTTCTTTTGATGAAAATGACGATTGTTAAAAGCGCTATACGAATTGAATTGAAATTGGGCTGGAACGTTGTCTTTAAAGGACAGGGAATCTGAGTAGAGAGAGAAATCTGTCGGTGATGCAACTTATAGAATACAAACTAGATGCTGAGTGGTACTGAGAGAGAAATGTGTTGAGAAGAGAGAGTGTGTGGAAGTGCCAGATGAAGACACAGAACAAGTCAAGCGAAGGAAGCATTAGATGTTTTAAGGAAGGCTGGGCTGGAAAATCAGGTTTAAGAAGCCGGGAAGATAAGGGAGAATAAGACCAACCTACTGGATTTTAACCACCACTAAACAACGAAGAAGAAGTGAAATAGCGGCCGGTCCTTGAACCAACCATTTCATCCACAGAGAGATTCAGATTGTTGCAGGTGTCAGAAACAGCAGAGCAACGAGAGTCGCACCTCACTCAGTAACGAATACAATAGGCATGTTAAAGGGCTGCTGAAACGACAGAGCAGCCTGAAGATCATCAACCCAAGCACATACCCACTGAAACCAAGAATCCCCTGCTACACTAATCCTAGCGTTTCACTAGAGCTTGGATGCCATCAAGGAAGCAAGTTTTCTCAGTACGCCAGAACCATGATGAGACTACCTGATTCACATCTGGAACACTGGCCTCCTAGGAACATCTTTAACATGTGGGAATGGCTTAAACAAGGTCAGGATGAGTTCCTGTAATGTGCAAGTGGTGCAGTGGGCAGTATGAAGCTGTGCACTTTCCTTTGGTGAACAATCCAGGCAGATATATATATTTTTTCTTCCTTCAGGGCATTATGTAGTTTACACTTTTCATGTTGACATCTTGGGATAGAAAATCCATATTGAATGATGGCATGTTTGTCCCCAAAAATTACTGGCCATAACAATTCTGCAGATAGAATTGCACCTGTTTATGAGATGACAAATCCCGGTTTTACTTGAACACCCATTGTAAATGCTCTCCCCAACCAAATATTTATCGTGGACATTTGTACAATAACAAGATTCATTTAGCAGCTCTGTTGTTTGGCAAATATATATATTTAAACGTGTATAATTATATTGTATTGTTATTCTGAGAAATTATAGAGTCAATCGGCATTGTAAAAGTTTTCTCAGATCACTTTTAATATCTTTTATGAAAAAATATATACATATGACTCAAGGGTGTGCTGAATAAAAAAAAAAAAATCAACAATTTGGTGAACTGATGAAGTTACTGTCACCATTCAGAAGATTAATTCTCTGTAACATCACATCTCAAAGTGTTTGCTAACGATAACATATTTCATTTGAATACTTTTGTTATCCATGTATTGGTAGATTTAAAGGTGTGGAGATGATCTCATAACATCAATCCGCAGCTTGTTACAGAAGACTTTCTGCCACTGGAGACTCGATCTCTAAATGTCCTCACAATAAAATCTACCTCATGGAAAATGTCACCAGATCAAAAATAATTTGTTTGTCTTTTTTGTTAAATAAAAGACGATGAGAACGAGCGTCTGAGATTTGCTACTATTAAAGAAAATGAACCAACACCTTCTGACTAATCAGAATCCAGAGTTCGACAGCGCTCTGGCATGTCATACACACGTGGTTAACGCGTTAAACGTGTTGTTGACTTTCTCCCGACAGGACGCCCAGATCATCAACTGGCTGCAGGAGTTCAGGTCGTGCGTCACGCAACTCGGGAAAGAACACGAACAGCTGATCTACATGGTTCTGGTAAGGAGGGTCACCACGACGGGGGGAAGGGGGAAGGCGTAACACGTTTAAATTAACACGCTTCACGCATTAGGATGTGCTGGTTAACTTATTGCTGGCACGGTTTGTACAGAGGCACTTTTCAATATAGTATTAAATATAATATCAAGTTTGTTTGATATCTGCATTGAAATTCTATTGGTTTAATTGTTATTATAATTTTTGAAAATTAGTCCCGCCTCCTAAATTTTGTTTTTGTTTGTTTTTTAAAGTTTAGTGTTTTAATTGAATTGTTTTTTACAAAAATGGCTTCTTAAGAATTTTAGTATTTTTACTTGTTTGTTTCTATTGTGTAATTTGTTTTTGTTTGATTTTTCTTTAACTCTTATGAACAGTTTTTTACGCATTACATATATACAGCAAAAATAATTACACAAAAAAACTGTTAAGTACTTCTTATTTTAGTTTATTTTTATAGTATGTTATGAAATCTATTTATTTGTTTTTGTATTGTCAGTTTTTATGTACCTTTTTTTTTTTTTTATTTTTTTTTTTAAATCTATTTGTCTACATACACATATACATACACACGTATGTTGTGTGTTTCCTGTCAGAGGCTGCCGTGGCTCGGGCGGAGTCCTGCGGTGGTGGACGAATACCTGGCGTTCCTCAGCAACCTCATCTCCGCCCAGACCGTGTACCTGAGGCCGTGTCTCAAAACGCTCGTCTCTAATTTCACGCCCAGTGAGTCTCTTTCCGCTCCTCCTTTTCCAACACTGTGTGCTTCTAGTCGAACTCTCGTGTGAGCTGACGTGCTGATGTTTCATCGTCTCTTACAGGAAGAGTGAAAATCCAGGAAGGGAACGTGGACATATCGGATTCGGATGATGACGATGAGAGTGAGTGTGCGAGCTTTAACCCTGGAAAACCCAGACCAAATTATCCTAATAGGAGATCTATCTCCTTTGGCTGCCAAGGAGCCAAAT